>NW_019060171.1:370890-389192 GCF_000696155.1 Zootermopsis nevadensis | reverse complement strand
CCTGTGTCCAGACCGGCTCTGGGGCCCACCCAGCCTTCTATCCAATGGGTACCGGGGTCCTTTCCAGGGGGTAAAGCACGGCCGGGGCGTGATGCTGACCACTCACCCCAAAACGCCTACATGGCGTATAGTGGGACAAACTTTACTTTACTTATACGTATACATCACAGAAACCATATAAGTTAGATACGGAACCTTAAGATTCATTACCGTGCTCAATAGAGCCCGCCACTAATCCCAGTCCTGAGTCAGACAAATCATATCAAAATTCTCCAATCACATTTCGACAATTATAATATTATCCAACCAAATGTTGTCTTCCAAGTTGTCTCATCAATTCAGGCTTTCCAAATAAAGTTTTGTGTTTAACCCCACGTGAAAATTTTGATAGTAATATGGAGGTTCATCTAATCCTATACCAGTACAATGATAGAAATCAATTGAAACAAAACTAGAAAACCTTAAATCCTACAAAGCTGATTTACATCAGATAAGATTTTATCTAATAAAACTGCCTTTAAAATTAATCTCCTGCTATTATCATTTTCGTTTTTCAGATGATGAAGGCTTCTTTTTCTTATTTCACGATGCTGAGTCAGCTCAACGGGTCTTAATGAGTCTACATCCGCCAGTAACTAGGCCTGGGATCTGTGCAACCATCAAGCAGAATATTTACTGCAAATAAGAGAACAAAAAACTTTTCCACGTAATCAGTTACTTTGGCAGAATTTTAATATGTAATATCACGTTAAATGTCACTGTAATACTGTAAAGAAACGACTGTCATTGTATAGTTAATACTTTATTTAGTATATGTTTTAGGGTTACATATTTTATGTAGACGCAAAATATACGCGAGCTTCAGCCACGTCACTGAATGAGGGGAAGGAAAATGTAAATCCACAGAATTTTCAAAACGCTGACAACACACCAATGTATTTTGTGGACTTCACACGCGTTTTTCTGAAACTGTCATCCAACCTCGGAATTATTTTGCCGCCATTATAACTGCAAAATAAACACAATCACCAGGAATTTATTTCAAATTCACGAAAAATTTATTGTAAACTGGATTACATATCCCACGATTTACGATTCTTTAAATTAATTATATAATTTATTGCGTCGTTAATTTGTTTAGAACCGTTGTTATGTTTTGAAATTACGATGCCTACATTTTAGTTAGAACATGACTTTCCAAAATATTCACATTCAATAAAAAATTTAAAAAAAAAAATGGAATATTAAAACAAAACGTTTAATTATACATCCCTTTAATGGAAGTCATTTTTGTTTTTTTAACAAGTAACTCTGCTGTACGATCACTGACTATAATGCATTCTGTGCAATTCTGCATGAAACACATTAAAACTCTGTATCATCACTGAAAAACAAAATTCTGAACTATTGATCGTAATTTAAATAAAAGAATCTTAAACAGCTGTTTCTATTATTCTGTATAGTTAACCTCCCCAAAATTACTCGGAGGGTCTTTCCATGTGTTTCCGGATACAGTTAATCGTAGGAATCGATTCCAAAGATTCTGAACCCGTTTTTATGTACAGAGGGACCTAGATGATAAATTGACACCGATATTTGGGATTATGTCCATGTCGAGACTTATTTTTGGCTATGAAGAACACATACGAACACACATGCACTAAGAGGGAGTCGAACTCTAGATCCCAAGGTTTTGTCGGCACAGAAACGAGCGTCTACGGCCCTGGTAATAGCTGGACGACATTTAAAAATGTTTGCGAAAAACAATGGTTTTGATAAATTTGTCGCATCGATTAAAATGAAATTAACCAGATTTTGTGAGATAATTAAGATAACTGTCTTTAGGTATGTTATGTTTTTATGCGTCTGGTAGAAGTTTACCAACGTTTCAGAGGTCCTTGTTGCCTCAATCATCAGGGCGATAACATTTAATGGTAACCAACCGAGCAGTTTCGAAGTTAAAATTCAGAAATTCTTGTAGTAAATTATGAGTTCATTTTAAGACTTTTGTGTAAAGCGTCCATTATATCTAAATCATATTTCCATTTAATACCGAAATAAAACATGCAGTAAACTTTCATTTAGAATTTTTGTTATTACCAAAACTGAAGCCACATAAACATCTTATTTCCGCATAAGACGGGAAAATTATTTTTTTAAAGACTTTAAAATGAAAATCTTGGTACATTTTATAAGGTAATGTTCTGCAAAAGAAGACATTTAACGCAACCAAATATTTCACAACAGAATTAAATTATTTTATAGTACGCGTGATAAAACGTACAACGGTCCCACACCTTGGCGATATTTAAGATTCTCATGGCGACAATTCTGATGGTAACTTTCATCTGGGATGTTGCGCAGTGTAGTCTGATAGAAATTTACAGACATTTCAGTGGTATTTACTAACTCCATCATCAGGGCGATTAATAAATCTTAGATTTTATATCCCCAAAACACACTTATGCATATCACCACCGTTTTTTAATGCATTTACAATCAGTACGCGTTCCACAGATACAAAGTAAGAACTTTATCATTACACAAGCAGTAAAACACTGCCCATGACCGATAAAGCCACCTACACGTTACAGGTTTTACAACTGGAAACACGCAATTTAATATCTCCAACTCAGTAACTTATTAATAGTAAAATTAAAGTAAAGTTTGTCCCCCTACGCGCCATGTAGGCGTTTGGGGTGAGAGGAGGTGTAGCTCCTCTCTTTCTTGACCTCGGCACTAGATGGGGTGAGTCGTCAGCATCACGCTCCGGCCGGCTTTACCCCCGGTACCCATTGTAGAGGAGGAGGCTGGGTGGGCCCCAGGGCCGGTCTGGACGCAGAGGATAGAGGAAAAATCCTCTGCCCCCGTCGGGGATCGAATCCCGGTCGTCCAGCCCGTAGCTAGTCACTACTTATTAACAGTAGTTACGTGAATAAACTACAGACTTCTGCAGTAAAAACAGACGACATATCATGATTTATCATACTGACCCACATGTCCCATTTTAACTATATACTAACGATTAAATTCTCACTTTTACAATCATATATAAAAGTTTTATAATTTTATAAACCCCCAAGTATTGGAGCCACAGCGTAGGTTAATATTTATTTATTTTAAATGCATTTATTTATTTATTTAGTGTTCTGTCTGACGACAGTTCCATATGAACAGGATCCTTCCATCCTTTTCACGGACTGGGACCTGTTCATATACGTTTTTGGCAGATGATCCAGAAGTGGTTTGCCGTTGCCTTCTTCTGTGTGTGAATGGAGTAATTGTTGGGATGCCACGGAGAAACCGGGGAAGCCCCCGGAGGAAAACTCCGTGTTGCCTAGACCACGGCCTTGCTCAACACAAGTTATAAATTCGGGCACCGCCGGGAATCGAACCCGAGACCCCAGGATTACAAGGCCAGCGTTCTAACCGCTGGACCACCGTGGCTCTCTTTAAATGCATGTACACGTAAAATAATATGTTTCTGTCTGTGGATTATAGTCAGTATATTTAGTATTTACTTTGTGAAGATGAACTTATGAGGTCAAAACATACTGCAATGAAATTAATTTGGAAGTAATATTTATATAATCAAATTTATGTAGAAGGTTTTATCGTTAATAATTTTATTGATCACGCAACAGAATAAGTCTGTCTAGATAGAACTTATTCACTCAAGACGTAACATTTTGCATATCTCGAAAGACGTCTTTCGAGATATGGACTAACTGGATTTCGTGGTTACTTAAATTCGCGGATCTCTTTCAAATTAAACCAAAGTAATATACTAAAGCAAGTCGATTTTATAGAATTGTTTCGTCAGTTATTTTAACGGCGTTTGCTGATTCCATTGTAGCTGTTAACACAAGTTGAACAAAACAACACCGGGCGATTTAAAACGTGAAAACAACGTGAATTTTAATTTTGCTGCTAGACAGATTTTTTTAAAATATTATATACGAGAACGACACACTAGCTGGTCAACTTTTTTGCTAACTGGCAAAACGCACTTACTTGGCAGCTTCAGACTCCCTACTATTGCAGACTGCTTCTCGTAATGCTCAAAAGTATGGACAGATTCCAGTAGTACTTGTTGCACAATCTCTAGATAAGTCAGAATATGGAAAGTGGGACTTTTACAGTGAAAGATTACGCTATATACACAAATATGTGTACGTATTAATTGGGGATTTTCCATGTTTTATTATTTTTTATTTAGTGTTCTGTGTGACGACAGGTCCATATGAACAGGATCCTTCCATCCTTTTCTCGGACTGGGACCTGTTCATATACGTTCTTGGCAGATGATCCAGAAGTGGTTTGCCATTGCCTTCTTCTGCGTGTGAATGGAGTAATTGTTGGGATGCCAATGAGGAAAACTCCGTGTTGCCTAGGCCACGGCCTTGCCCAACACAAGTTATAAATTCGGGCACCGCCGGGAATCGAACCCGAGACCCCAGGATTACAAGGCCAGCGTTCTAACCGCTAGACCACCTCATCTTTTTATTATTTAGTGTTCTGTCTGACGACAGGTCCATAAGAACAGGATCCTTCCATCCTTTTCTCGGACTGGGACCTGTTCATATACGTTCTTGGCAGATGATCCAGAAGTGGTTTGCCATTGCCTTCTTCTGTGTGTGTGAATGGAGTAATTGTTGGGATGCCACGGAGAAACAGGGGAAGCCCCCGGAGGAACCACGGCCTTGCCCAACACAAGCTATAAATTCGGGCACCGCCGGGAATCGAACCCGAGACCCCAGGATTACAAGGCCAGCGTTCTAACCGCTAGACCACCGTGGCGGTTTCTATGTACGTACATATATTTCAACTGTTAATAAATCTACTACCACCTGTTTAAAAACAAGCGTGAAACGGGAAACGTATAAAATTCGCCATCCTTATGATAAAGAAAGAACAGAATTATTTGATGTTAAGTTGATCATATGCCCGTTGCAACTTATAATCCTGAAACACAACCGTGGATAAAAAAATCGCGTATAACGAGAGTCTGGTGGTTTCTTCAGCCAGTGCGAGCAACGCACTTGCCACCAGCGTCGACGTAGTTCAAATGACGTCACAGAACTAGCGCTCAGTAAGCCACCAGCAATCGATAACGTGTTCTGGTTACAGAAGTGATTCTGTTCAATCCCATAATGACCAGTTTTGATACGGGAAAAAAAAATATTGTAGAAGTGGAATCACGTCCCGCTATTTGGGATATCTCTTGTAAAGATTGTGTCAAAACAGATCAAAATTAATGTCTGGAGAAATTGAGTTTCTTGTTTCGAAAATAAGGTGAATCTAATGCAGGAAAAAGATACGTTGGTAAGCTGACATTTTATTTGATTTATTTTAAAAATCTATTTATATTATTGAGTACTGCTGTTCCATCAGTCGTCTTTACAGATTAATGAATTAATCCGCTAATTCTTCTCGGCTTAAAATCGTTGTTACATTTCCTCTACATGCATTAGCTATCTTGTAACATATCTAGGGGCCCCGTAATTATAACAACACCTTCAAGTCTGCAACCGTCTCTGGGCCGTACGTAATTATGAAAAAAGATATTCTTATTATATCGTCTATTAATTTAGCAAAAACATTATTTGATTTATACAACATTCGAATCAATTAAACAGCAAACCGGATGTATATTTGATGTACCAACGAGCTTTTGATAGGCGATAACTGACAAATTTTTCTTCGTAGAAAGATTAGGTAGAGTTTCAATATCTATCACACCAGTTCTCACAAAATTATAAGCCATACTTACTATTGACCTTGAAATTCATTTCTGAATAGGACAGCAAATTAGGTCACCCCACAACGTAGAAAATACCACAAATTGCGAGAAAAGCATCACGCATCATAACAAAAACCTATCAGAATTCAAAAAAAAAAAAAATTGTTTCAAATGTTTTAAAATAATTTTTAAGTTTCGGATTTCAAATTAAAGAAAATTAATAATATTTTTACTTTAAACAAAGGCAATTTCAACAAAGAAGGATAGCTTATTTCTTAAATACATATTTACCATTTCATATTTCTTTAACTTTACCTCAGTGTGATAAGAAATTTCTCGTCAGAAGGTATACACTCTTTTATATTAATATACGTAAAAGTCAACTGAACTTTTAAACATATTTTATAATCACGTCTTGACTCATGATGATGAAATATACTTCTTATTGATTTCTGGTTCTCAGGGCGGTGACAATGAAAATGGCGGTCGTCTGAGTTCTCGAACCAGCGCGCATTCCGTATCACCGGTCCGAAGCATGATGCCTCAAGCCCGTTTCACACATACACGGCGACCGTCCAAACGGCTCCGTTTACACGGTTAAAGGTCGAAGATTATACGAGAGCTTTCACACGCACCGGTGCCGTCTATACGGTAACGGTCTACCGTGAAGTCGCCGTGTCTTCCCACTACAAAACCCGGCGCCGTGACCGTTCTAACGAATAAAAATATGATTAACGTTCATGAAATTAAATTTTTGAAAGCTGCCATTTCAGAGAGCCAACAGGTGTTAAGAAGTAGTCAGCTAAAAGATTTCTCACACTCTTTGCTGATATTCCCCCGCGCACTACTTCTTCACCACGTATTTTATCAGGACCTGTGATTGTCAATGTATCCTCTGCCTCGTAGCCGTCTCTCTCCCGAACAAAGTTGTATAAATCAACACAAGCCTTGACAATGTCTACAGCAAAATCACTTTGCAAGTTTATAGGTCGATGAAAGATCCTCCATTTATTACTTAATATTCCAAACGAGCATTCTATGTACCTTCGGGCTCTAGAGAGACGATAACTGAGAACTTTTTGTTTTACTATCAAGTTATGTTGGCAACAAACAACAGAATAACCGGCTCCGGGTATGATCGGTTGTGTGTGAAGTTTTCACCGTTCCGTGTAAACGGTGCCGTTTGGACGGTCGCCGTATATGTGTGAAACGAGCCTCAGACCGCGGGGCTACGGCGCGGGACCAGTGGTGCGTGTTGGTGGCTTCGCGAGTGCAGAGCGTAAAACTAAAGACAGCGAAGAATCACTCACCGCCCTTGTCCTTCGCCACCAGGTCGACGCCACGGCGAAGGTGGACACGCAGCTGGAAGAAGGAGTGTTGACGCAGTGACGACTCCCGTTTCCTTGACAACTCATCGCAAACCGCAGGCTGGAGCAGAAACGACAAAATGTATCAGCACTTCAATTCACACGGCACACACAGCACTTAAATTAAATATTTTACGTTTTAGATCAAAAGGATTACTTCCTCTGTTCCGCGTTTTAAACATCGCTCATAACTTGCGTAAAACAGCTTGCTAGATGTGTATGCGTTCTTCAAAATTCTTCGTGTCCATTTACTTCATATATAAATCTAATGTTTCAATGATAAACAGTACAGTTATCACATTTAACACAGCCATAAATTCCAGGGCTGTTGATCTTTTTATTAACCCTTTGAAGCCGAAGATCGTCTGAATATTATTTATGAATTCAGTCCGTACCGCGAAGAAAACACTACACCTCACCATTACGAAAATCAGCTGGTTAATACTAAAAAGCCGAAGCTCGTCTTCATAATATTTACGAATCCAGACCGTACCGCGAAGAAAACACTTCACCTCACCATTACGAAAATCAGCTGGTTAACCCTTTGAAGCCGAAGATCGTCTGAATATTATTTATGAATTCAGTCCGTACCGCGAAGAAAACACTACACCTCACCATTGCGTTAAGCGCCCGCCTCTCGAAAACCGTAAGAGATGGATCTGGACATATTGCGTACGAAATACGTATTACCTCTTGAGCTTTCCATATCTGTTTTCAGATTTTACATATCACAAATGGTTTAGGTTCTACAAACATTTATTTAGCGCAATCCACTCGCGTCATTTCTTTACTTGGCAACTTGAGTTCATTTTCTTCCCTACAGGAGGCAGAACAGTCGAAATTATCGAGAGAGAACGACAAGGACTCTAGAGCAATCTAGTCGGTACTAAAATCTCCGACTCCTTCATAAAAGCTCAATATGTATTAATAAGGGTAAACCTATGAAAATGGCAAATGGCACCATAAGATATTTCATCACCACCACGAGAATCATCAGCATACTTTTTAGAATTATAACCTATAATTAAATATACGGGGTCCGCAGTGGCCGCGTGGTCTGAGGCGTGGGCCTTGTGCCGCTTGGTCGCTGGGACCGTGGGTTCGAATCCCACTCAAGCCATGGATGTTTATCCGCGTTTTTCTGTGTTGTGCTGTCCTGTGTACAGGTACAGGCCTTGCGACGGGCAGATCCCTCGCCCAAGGAGTGCTACCAACTGTGTAATAGATCAAGCCAACGAAAAGTTGTGACTCGCAGTGCTCAGGCACTTGAAGAACTGGTCGTTCCCAGTATCCCAGTGTATATAAAAAACTGATATTGTGGGCGTTTGTATAACTTCGCTTAAGAACGTATATACTGATTTGCACCAAAATTTGCATATTATTCCTCCAAAGCAGGAAGACATTTTATAAAGTTCAGAGTTCCAAAAAGTGCCCCGTGTTCGAAACCTGATTACGGTGGTTTCTGTATCTCGAAACCTAAACACGATAGAACATCGCCAAAATCAAAGTTGTTCGTATCGATGAGTATATTAAAGAAAAACAGCCATATCCCTGAAAACTGTCCTGGGTTCGATTATCAGTGAAAATGTCGGTTACGAGGATGGTGATGATAATTTATGATAATTCAATTCAATTCATTTATTTACGTGTTTGCCAACAGAAAGAAGCCAATAACGGACAAACACTGATAATACATACAATAATAATGAAATAATAATGAAAAATATTACACAAACAGATTAACTAAACTTATACATGTACAATATTAAAAATAACAGCCAAATACAGGCAAGCCCAAAATAGAAACAAATTTATATACAAAAAAAAAATGAAGAAATATAAATAAAAACAAATAATCCTCCTAGGAAGCAATAATATAATTGTAAAACGTTAAAGAAATACAAGAAACAGATAACCAAGCTAGATCTCTCCCTTATTGAGAACGTGCCCCCAAGGGAGACAATGTTTATGCTAAATACGTCCAAGGATATACATATGTAATTTGCAGCGATGACGCACCTCGCTGAAGGACTATACCTTAGTGCACTGCTCACACTAAAAGTAGAAAATTCTCTTATTTGCCTCGCCGGCACACGTAAACCAACAGCGTCCATAACGGAATGGCAATTTATTTTGTCCTTAAAGACATTAACAAGAAATAACGCATCGAGATGTCGTCGTCTGGAATAAAGTGTTCTAAAATTTAAAGTAGATAAGATCAGTTCATATTTGCGGGGGATATTAAACTGGAAAAATCGGTAATTGAACAAACTGGCAAATTTCCTTTGAATATTTTCTAATTTATTAGAATCTGTCTGTGTAAGATTATTCCATACGACCTAATTAAAACAAAAAGGCTGTCTAAAGAGTAAAAATTATAATAAAACGAATAAGCCCTAAGGTCCTTAGTGCCTGAGAATGAACACAATTCACATGACAGTGAAAATATAGTTTACTGTCGAACAAAACACCAAGATCATTTATACAATTAATACGTAAGATCACCATACTTATAGAATTTTCAGGCCTATAATAAGCTTTCGGACAATAACGATTAATAATAAATACAATTTGTTAAATAATTTGCCACATTTACCCACAGTAACACTGCAGGCACTCTGCACTCAATATGAGCTAATTTCGAGTTTTACGCTCGATTAGTATGGGAGTTATTCTGAAACGATACAGGACGAAAAGAATTAAATTAACACGGCAGTTATTAATACAAATTCTACTACCAAATGTTTTAAAATAAACTCCCTTCCCACCGCCAGGATGAGTTGTGTTAATTCTTGAAGATATATATATGAACCTCGCAGATCAGGACATAAGAAGGCCGAATTAATACTTTTAGATATTACTTTATTATTATTAAACAACTGTTAAACTCTTTGTCAGTATAATTCGAAATTTAAACTCCGCTAACACCAAAGTCACAAGACCCAAAATTTACTTGTTAAACTTACATTTCACAATACGGTTTTAAAGTTAATAGCACGCGAGGCACTTGTACGTAAATATCAGACGATATAAGAATCACGATTTCTTTTAAAATCGTTCAGAGGCAAGACATTTCAATAATAAACGACATTACGCGTATCTGCTTATAAGTAGTCTCGGGTCGGATGTGACTCGCGGGCCACCATTTCTTCACGCTGTTCTACGAGTTGTAAACTTTCAAGAAATCAATCTGAACTCTTGACTTCCAAATAGAAAAAAATCAGAAGATTGTAGAAAAAGGCACCAAGATATATTTCTTTCCGCAAGTGTTTCAAATATATTTACCATCTTTTTCTCATGAAGGCAATTTAGTGTGGCTAATGTAATGATATGTAGTTTCTCGTGGAAAAGTTGGCCAACATGCTCCAAACGATCGACTCAGTTATCGATTCCTCGCAGCTGAGTTTAAAAGCTATGTTGATACACATTGTAAATAAGCCCTCTTCAGTTCCAACAGAACACGCCGTCCATTTTAAAGAATCGACTGTCAATATGACAAATATTCTTAACATATCAGTAGATACTTCTAAGTGATAGCACGTATCGAACAATTCGCTTACGTTTAAACTGATTTTTCCGTTTTAATATTATCTTACACTCCGTCCATGTGTGTACTTTTCCTTAGTTTCCTTAGATTCTGCTTTACGTGTACGTATTAAAGAAATAAAACATTGAGGCCACATGGACAGAGTGTAAGATAATATTAAAACGGAAAAATCACTTTCAACGTAAGCGAATTGTTCGATACGTGACAAATACTAATAGCAAATTGATCACACGTTACAGTCGCGTGGTTAGCACTCCTGCTTCGTATTCGATAGGTCCTGGGTTTAAATCTCGGCCCAAATACCGGCTACCTGGCTGAGATTCTTCGTGGTTTTACTCATTCAATGGGATACTACCTTAAATTACGCCAAGACCGTTTACATTTATATCATAGTTAATTCATTATTCATTAATCACTGCCATTCGAAAAAGAATTGCACATGAATTCTATAAACATTAGCATAATGAGCTTGTAGTACGTGTCTGGACAGGTGCAGTACCGGGGATAAAACTGTGCGTTTCGCTAACGTCAGTAGCTTGCGTGTAGAAGGAACACAAAGGTACATATTTTCTAAGTAAAAGACATACCGACACTGGAACTGAGACAGCGGGCTACAGAGTCTTGCAGCTATAAAACGTTTGTACTCTGTTTATCTACTTCCCCTCCTTCCCCTCTAATTCCCTTGCCGAACGTCGAATGCACAGAGTCGTCTCGACTACCTTACAGCGTCTTTGTCATAAGCCCTTTACAAACACAGCACAATATGGCAGGCTCTGTACTCACTTTCAGCAGGGTAGACTGAGGTGTTCCGTGATTTTCACCAGACTTTCCAGGCGAATGCCAGAATAGCACATTGAAGTTGTGAGACGTTTCCTTCTCTGTCACTCTGCAACTTAGCTGCTTTCCTTTTTGTCAACCTGTTCCCAAACTTCTTTATTTTACCGTAAGAGTGCGCCATGATCTTCTGTTGTTTTCTTTCGTCATACGGGGACGAGTCCGAGTCATTCTCTGCACGATGGTCGTACACTTCACGCTGTTTCCATTTATTTCAGACCAAATCGCGGTTTTTCTTTACGGGTTGGAAACCGGGGGCAGAGAACTGGCAAAGGACCTCGGCGCTAGACGGTGTTTCATTCTTTAACTGTCTGTTTTATTTATATTCCTGTATAATCTTGTGTAATTCATAGTTTATAAAAAAGGAATAAACGATATTGTTATAAAGGGTACTGGACCTGTGAGCGTTGCAAAATGGAACACGACCTCCTGCTTGCTACCTCACTGGACGCTTTACATAACCTATACAGTTAGAATGGGTTTATCAAGTATCAATGCTGAAATTAAATATTTATGGAGACTAAGCTTTCTCTATATTAAAAAGTAATCAATAAAGAATTACACAAAGTAGCAGGCGCATGTTTTATGGTTAGAAAGGAACAAAACACTTTTGAACTTACTGCAGAGAAAAATGTCATGAAACTTCTCAATCACTCCAAACGACTTTGCATATCGATTAATCACTCTTGCATTATATCGTACATTATAAATTGGTCTGTGGACTATATGTCTAAACCACGTAATGATAAGATATTTTCATGCTCTGAGAAACCAAATATATAATTCATTTTAATATTTGGAACAGTGAATTTCAAACTATGATAAAAAATTTATTTCAGAATTCCTTAATTTCAGAACTTGCTTAAAAGGTAATTCTCATACGCGTGGGGTAAAAAACATTTTTATTGTGATTCTGTGTGTGAATAGTGACTTAATAAAAACGCAGCGATCTCGATTGTACCACGTTCCCTCTAGCTGAAAATCAAACACGGAACCTCCCGAAAACTAAGTACGAGGCGCGTCCCAAAAGTAAGTTTCCCACTCGTCCCACAGCTAGCAAACCTTATATTGAGCGAAGCGACTGTGCGTACGTGATAGAGCAATGACGTAGCATGGCGCATGCACTAAAGGCACTTCCCGCGTTCTCACAGTAGCATCGTTGCAGCTGTTGAAGATGGAGGTTCTTATTCCAGCCCCCGCCGACTGTGAAGTGCGGTCAGTGATAACGCTAGGCCGCACACGGCTCGACAGACAGCAAGTCTCCTGCAGGAGTTCAGCTGGGAGGTGTTTAATCATTCACCCTACAGCCCGGACCTCGCTCCCAGTGATTTCCATCTTTTCCTACACCTCAAGAAATTCCTGTCCGGTCAGCGTCAGCGTTTTGAGAATGACAGAGAGGCGGAGATGGTTGTCACACAGTGGTTCCAATCCCAGGCGGCAGACTTCTACGACCCAGGTATTCAAAAGTTGGTCCCACGGTGTGACAAATGTCTCAATTCCGGTGGCGAATCTGTTGAAAAATAGCTGGACACTTGCTGTATCTGTTGCAATAAATATTTCCATGAAATTGTGTTTTGTTTCTGTAAACGGCCCCAGGGAAACTTACTTTGTGGACGAGCCTCGTACATGTGATAATCACAGTATATAAAACTAAGAATTTTTCAAATCTGACATTGATCTATTCGACAAAGCAGTACATAGTAACTTGAATCAGTTCTTCCAATTCACACAGCGTCTTTACCAAATTTTTACAGCCGGCACCAATTGTGGCTTGAGATTGGTACGGCCATAAAAATCTCATTCCCTCGGTGAACACTCGATACAGGCAGACACTACCCGAGTCCCGAAATGTCGTTAACGCTATACGTGCTGTCTTACTCAGTATATCCTTGTCAGAATAATATCATC
Source organism: Zootermopsis nevadensis (assembly GCF_000696155.1). The sequence goes on along the minus strand of NW_019060171.1, from coordinate 375,793 downwards.
GACGGATTTTGATGTGAACCTGTTTTCTAGATGGTTCCCTCTTCACTGCACCTGAAGACGAGGACAGATACAGTCCTTGAAATGCGTGTTTTGTAACATTAGACGATGGACAAGGTCCAGAGCGTGTAATCAAGAATGCGATAAGTTCAGAAACATAACATAAGTCACGTACTAATATCTTACCTCGATTTATGAGACCAAACTCTCAATTTCAGAATATTTAAATGTTTAAGCGTGAGAATCAGTACTTCAGTCAGTCCATAACAGAGAGAAGCACATCGTATCCCCCTTCGCCCTTTATCAATTCCTTCAAGTTACATTATCAGCACGAGATATATTCAAATTCGTAAATTCTGCTCTGGGACACGAGATTAAAAATACATCGAAATGAAAACCTTTTTCGAAACGACAAACCAAAGTAGTTCTGACAGAACAGTCACTAAGCTCACTAAGTTACGGTGCTGGAAGACCGGGTATCGATTCCCAGCAGGGAATAATCTTCTTCGACATATTTTATTAATTCATTGAGGATTCTATCTACGTCCAATTTGTAGGGAGTAATTTTAAAGATTCGCATGGTCGCCATGTTTCAATTGAGTTAAAATTCTTCATAGACCAATCGCAGATACGTATGTTCATGACTTGTGACATTTGATAAACAAATTTCAAATGCGTAGATCCAATGGTTCATTAGTTGTTGCAATCAAAACAAAAACTAAATACTGATTTCAAGCAGCCGCCATTTTATTGTTTTAAGTTATTGAAAATTAAAATTAAATTATTTGGTTATTCCGTCAAATCACAATGTATTTAAAATAAGATAATTAAAATAATTAAAATATCATTCTGTGTTCCATATCGAATAATCGATTTACAATTGGAACAGTTACAACGTGTTTCGGTTTTATTAAACCATCATCAGGTGTAAAATTATATTAAATTTAAAACTCAATTACAATTTTTTACAATTCAGTAATAAACCTTGATCGGATACGGTAATACTTCTGGATCACCTCCAGACACAACTGTGTTGTCTACTATTTCATCTCTGACCGATGTAAACCTCAAAAGCATCACTTCAAAGAATAAAGTTGATCCATTATATGAAAATATCTGGACACGACCTCCAAAAAACTACACTACGAAAAATTGTGAATAATTGTAATTGAGTTTTAAATTTAATATAATTTTACACCTGATGATGGTTTAATAAAACCGAAACATGTTGTAACTGTTCCAATTGTAAATCGATTATTCGATATGGAACACAGAATGATATTTTAATTATCTTATTTTAAATACATTGTGATTTGATGGAATAACCAAATAATTTAATTTTAATGTAATAAGTCACAATGTGACGCAACTACACTATCTTATTGAAAATTGTCTCAATACAAGTTAAAACAGGGGCACAGACTGACACAGTCGGCCCTGAATGCGTTCATTTTGTGCATACAGTACAATGAACGCATAATAAACTAAAATCCAAATATAAACACGAAATCAGGCTAAAGTTTTAGGGGGGATTCCATGTTAAGTAAACATAAAAATACAGTTAGAAATATGTAGCCAGTCTGGAAGGCCGAAACTGAACTTACAACATATAACATGGCACATAAACGTGCATAAACATATTCGTTCATTTACACAGATTCGTTTTATAAGAATCTGGTACATTCAAATTCCTATGTTCGATAGAAATTACAAATTTGGACTGATATAAATCGGTAATTCCTGATTTATACAGGCATACCTCGTTTTATTGCTATTCGCAGATATTGCGTTTTTTTTTTTAAAATTTGAAGGGTTGTGGCAACCCTGCGTCGAGCGTCTATCGGCGTCATTTTCCCAAAAACACGTGCTCAATTCGTGTTTCTGTGTCACATTTTGGTAATTCTCGAAATATTTTGAAACTTTTTCATTATTATATATGTCAATAGACTACATTATAGTGTAAATATAACTTTTATATGCACTGGGAAACCAAAACATTCGTGTGACTCGCTTTATTGCGGTGGTCTGGAACCGAATTCGCAATATCTCCGAGGTATACCTGTATGTCGAAAATTAATGTATCGCTCAATTCTATTGCATCTAAAGGAAAATGAGTGGAAAAGACGTCGGTGGAATCAGTCGGATCATATTAACAAACTATTCACCCCCGTACCTGGTCATTTTTAATAATCCATTCATTTAATTATACGCGCATTAATATTAAAGGTATTAATTAACTGATGGCTGCAAAAATCTTGTATAAACGATGTCTATAATCCTTTGCCAATTCCAATTACACTGCCAGTGCGTGATGCTACATCAGATTTTCAATGTATTAAAATTTTAAATTAGATTTTACAACGTTTTGCTACATTAAAAAGAGGCAGGACCCATTGAATTATTGTTCTACTCCGTTAGCATGAGCAAACTATTAAATGACATCCCATCTTCGCGTACTTTAAAACTCTGTTCTCCAACACTGCGATTTTCAGAACTTGTGAAGTGGGAAAAATGCCAAAATCTTTAAATTTTTATGGTTTAAGATCTTTGAAAAGTGTGACACTTAAAATAACTCTATTTGGGGGGGGCAGGGGGCGGTGGGATAATAGCACGTGGACTATGGTAACGTAAGCAATTTCGTGTTACAGCGTACAATAACTGAAAATCATAACTGGTGACCTGGAGATTGTATGGTGATACATACACTTACGTTGAGTTTCTTTACTTAAGAATCGAGTAAAATGTTCAAAGATAAAATCCAGCTTTAATAACGTCCTTCGAAGAAAACCTGCCATAGCGATGTTTTATTAATCACCGATGATACATGGGCTAACCTGGAATTGACATGTGTTCTCTGAAGCAGTCAGAGAAACTGCAGTGCAGAAATTTCTTACGGATAATCAAATCAACGAGAATAATATAGGCAGAACGAGTTGTGCATAGGAAAGATAAGAAATGCTTATAAAATTGTGGCTGAAGGGACTGAAGACCAGAGACCACTCGTAAGAACAAGCTTATATGGGAGGATAATATTAAAATGGGTCTTACAGAAATAGGGTTTGGGGGGTGTCGATTCATCATGATCAAGATAAGGACATGTGTCAGGCTTCTGCAAATTTTTTTATTTATTTAGTGTTCTGTCTGACGACAGGTCCATATGAACAGGATCCTTCCATCCTTTTCTCGGACTGGGACCTGTTCATATACGTTCTTGACAGATGATCCAGAAGTGGTTTGCCATTTCCTTCTTCTGTGTGTGAATGGAGTAATTGTTGGGATGCCACGGAGAAACCGGGGAAGCCCCCGGAGGAAAACTCCGTAACGAAATTTCACGTCCCATAAAATGTGGTAACTCTTGATTACCTTAGAGTTAAATTAGCTTCTCAAACATATCTCCATTCCATTGAGTTACAGTTAATTCGGAACACTAAAATGCTCTACACCACCACGTCTACTTACCACAGCAGGTTCAAGAGATGCAGTGGAGGTTGTGGTACCTGTAGTAGCTGACGTTGCAATCGCTGTCCTGCTAGTGGGGTCTCCACTAGCCGCGGTTTTAACTCGGAGTTTCGGGGAATCCCCAGATGCCATTTCGGCAGCGGACGGTGGTCGACGGATTGGAGATGAATCTGTGACAAACGAAAATAATTAAATTAATAAAATGAAACTTAGGGGCAGCACGTCTAATTTTTATGAGAATAAATAATAAGCTAGAATAGTGTACTCCATATATGAACACACATAATATTCTCATGTGCGGGTAAATTGTGAACGTTGTATAACTTTAATAGTTCGACCCTTTTTCCAAAAAATGGCCGAACCCGTGCGATTTTTACCTGTGGAGCATGCTGAAAAACAAAGTTTATATAAAAAATCCGACAATTCATTTCGACAATTTCCCAAGAAGAGCTTCGTCGAGTATTTCGAAACATGTTAACGAGATGTGAAACTTGCTTGCTAGCACAAGGAAGTCACTTTGAACATCTTTTGTGATTTAAGGTAAAAACAATTAATGTAATAACATGTATTAGTGACGAGAAATATTCGTAGCGGCACTGAAACCGATTCGCCTGTGACTCAGGGGTAGAACACGCACCAGTCCTGCCGACGTCAACAGTGTACCGGCCGAGCACGCAATGCAAGCATGTCCGTTACCGCATAAATTGAAGACCCGGTACATAACTCATATGAACCAAAATTATCTGATGTTCCTTCCACTGAAGCCAGCCCTTTTTGGGGTAGATGGCAGCTAAATTGCATTTGGAAACCTTGTCACTATAAATTTTTCGATCCCAAAAAGTAGTATATTTTCTGAATAATATATTATACAACAAGAAAGAAGAAAGAAAGTAAGACGTATGTAGGTCTTCTATTCTTCTTCTTCCATTGCAATTGTCGAAACAACAGTGATTTTTATAACAAAGACACTTTAAATTTCATTGTCCTGGCTCATCACACTTTTGCGAACATTTACACCCAATACTGAACTGTGGATCCAGAAATTATTAAAGGGATTTTCCAGCGTACGGTTTCGAGAGCGTGTTCCGTGTGATAGTAGGAAAATATTACTGGAGGCCTATATTTTGTAACAGCGTCCACACCGCTCGTACTTTCCCGAATAAAGGCGAAATTTTGGGAACCGCCTCTTGAACCTGCAGAAATTGGCAGGCGATCTGAGCACAGATAATTGCAAAAACATGACCACCTGTCTCATCGATACGCGAAGACCAGGGAGTTACAACATATTTCTATTAATCATTGTCTTTGAAGCGTCTACTGATGACATACGAGGTGCGATCGGAAAGTTTCAAGACTGCGCCTATAAAAACCCGTACACTTATCTCAGGTATTAAATTCATCCATCACCCTCGAAGTAGTTCCCCTGGGAGTGAACACAACGATCCCA
>NW_019060171.1:352352-367663 GCF_000696155.1 Zootermopsis nevadensis | reverse complement strand
GGTTATTGAAGCCGTTACTTTATTCTAAATATAGACAATTGTTTATCGCGTTCATAAATAGCCACGGCGATCATAAACGTTTTAGAGGGAGCAAAGTACGTGTGAGAATGTAATAAACTCATAAGAAAGCCACAACTTGTGCAAGGAATGGAAAATACATATACACAAATTATAAATAATGAAATGTCTCGTACGGAATTTCATTTCACTTTCTTTCGTATTTTCCCGTGTGCTAAACACATTTCCAGAATTAAACTTTCAGTGTCAAACTGGGCCTGAGAAAGGTTACGAAACAGGAGAAACCATGAAAACTCTTAATGACAATTTTTTAAGTCGTATTACTCTTCTTGTTAGGGTCATTACATTTATAAAAGTACGGGAGACAATGTTAATTAGTTCATTCTGGTATTATTGTTTATGAACTTGTATTTGCAAATAACCTAACCTCAAATAAACTGAATTTGTATTACAACTCGTAACTTTACGTATACCCAAACACAAATTTCTCTCGTTTAAAATACTGAAATATTTCGTTTCGGAACACGAGATAAGTAGACGCAAATTCCCTTCATGAATTCATTTCTTTTACGTGAATTGCAAAATCCGTATGAATCCGCCATTACACTAAACCTACGTTTCTGTTTAAAAGAAGCTTGCAAATGTTTTCCAATCGCCTTTTTATTACCCACAATAAAATAACAATGGTCTATTTTTAATTACTAGGGCAGAACGCTCCTTTCGGAGCTCCTCGGAGGGGTTGGTCACGTTTTTAAAAAGCAACGAACCCCTTCGGGGGGGTTGGTTGCGTTTTAAAATCTTGTGTAAGAAACTAAACTAAATCCCCCGAATGGAAGATTAAAATACTTGACCAACCCCCTTTTTCGGGGGAGCTTGATCAAGTGTTTAAAAAGCAACCAACCCACTTTCGGGGGGGTTGGTTGCGTTTTAAAATCTTGAGTAAGACACTAAACTCGGCATTGTTGTGTTGTACTCGGCATTGTCGTGTTCTACAACAATGCCGAGTTTGTTTATACTCGGCATTGTTGATGACGTAATTTATTGACGACAACGAGGAATCACAAATTTTTATAATAATAGAAGATATAAACGCTTGAAGCAACATAATTTTCAACATTTACACTGGAAGTATATTTTTGCGTTCTTCAACGTAGTCTAATTCATACTCGTCAATGTTCTATAAAATGGGGGGTTGGTCGTGGTTACCGTGCTGTATGTTGAGGAGTCTGTGCCGTGGGGACTGCGTCAGTGGGGTTGCTGTGCTGCTGTGCTCCGACGAATTGTCAGCGGCGTAGTCCGTCGTGCTGTCTTTTCTGAGTCGTGGCTCCACGCAGTCCTGACCCTGCGACTCGTCGTAGTCCTTACGCAAAGCCCTCCGTTCCTTGCTACGACTCCGACTCCGCGCCGCCCACCGGATCTGCATCATTTATAAACATATGAAACCACTCAGCCATCACAGCCAGTAGTCGTTAACATCAAGTGATAAGTGAACGCACTTTACTGGTGACAGTGAGCAAAGCAGGGGATCGAACTTAACCTTACTCTTCTACATCTCTTTATACAAAGTATCCTGTGAAGAAAATTTCTTTTATTGAGTCTTGTCAGTCACTGACCGCTATCAACCGCGCCACGAAGCTAACTGCGGTCATTTTGAACACCTACACTAGATTCGCTAATTCACTGAGAGCCGATTCTGTCGTACGTAATGATTTAGTTTATTAAAATGTTTTTATTTCATTCGCTGAATGTATATATCTTTTTGGACATATCATACACGTGAATTTGCCCCTGAATCACAACATGCAGGGTCATAGAAGCGTTATACTATATTCATGGCTTAGTTTATTTAAATATATTTCTTTCACACGTTCTATGTGTGTATATATCTTTTTAGGGCACCTTGTATATTCTCACAGTTAAAAAGTATTAAAATCCTTATTATTGCAACCTGTTGTGTGCGTTTTGTTTTACAAAATGAAAGACAGCTGCAGGCTTTGTTGACCGTCTTTCATTTAACATAACCTATAAACACACAACAAATCTTTTATTTCATATTTACCTTGAGATCCCATTCACCAACCACGTAATCATTCCACTTTACACATCGAAAAAATTAAAAGAAACGCCTTTAAATAAACCAAGAACAACCAGTGAACAGTTTGTGGACGTCTGTCTTCTGAGTTGGACAAGAAGGAAGGTACCAACGTTTCGGAGTAATATACTGCCTTCACCTTAAGGACCAGGTCTTCCAAAACGTTGGTACCGGTCTAACTATGATCCTTCAGAAACGCAGGTTTTCATCTACAAATCAACACAGCATCACAACTCAGAAGACAACTTCACCTTCCGTAAGAAAGTCAAATCTGATAAACGTAACATTGCGATAGTATGTATGTGTTTAGTCAAATTAGCGTAATATTGCTGTGATGCACCTGTTAAGTTCCGGTCAAAACAACGCGATACGCTGCAACGGCACGGCACGGAACAGCGGTATAGACTGAATTTAACGCTGTGAAAATTGGCATCACTGTACCGTGCCGTACCGCATATCAAATTGGCTTGGTCGAGCATTTAGAGCTGCTGAATCTAGAATAATTTCTAAATACACCCATTATCTAACCTTCACGTCATTATTGAAATATTTATTTTTCAAATTAAATTCTTTAATTTGCCGACCAAAGCGGTCGCGCGTTCTATGCACAGAAGTTTTTGGATAGTTCAAACAGTACAATAATGGGTTTGAATCCCACTTTGGGCATGGAAGTCTGTCCGGATGTTTCTTTTCTGTTATACTTCCACCAAAAAAGGCCTTCAAAACGCTTTACGCTTTCAGATGTTCAATTTGAATTTGCAACAAGGTCTAATCGGTAGAGACTAAAGACGAATTTCCCTATTTGGATTCCTACTTAGTGAACCTTACTGACATGCAATGTATCTTTTCCAGCCGTAATAAACAAGAACTGTGCTTTTAAACGCTGGTAAATTCACGTTAATCACAAATAAGCAGTCAGGCGTCTTGAGATAAACAAGAACTGTGCTTTTAAACGCTAGTAAATTCACGTTAATCACAAATAAGAAGTCAGGCGTCTTGACGGCTGAACTATAAAACCTATAATCGTATTAGGTCAAGTATTTACCTAAATATTATTTAAGTAAGTTATTTCTGATGAGAACGTATCTGTTAAATTTCTTTCGTCAATAAAAGCTTCTCACTCGCCAGCACAGACGTTTTTTTACATTATCCTACAAAAAGCTCCCAGAACTTTCAAAAACCCGAAAGTGAGACAATGGTAAGTAATTTGCGTGTGGGGTCAAATTTCTGTACTAACCCATGCGACTGACCTCAGCTAATCCACCAATACAACCTTCTCTTTTCAATTTTACGTTTACACTAAAGCGCATAAAATGTGGTAGCAAAGATACCTAACTCTCAAACGCAGTGATTGGTTAAAACACCCTAAAATCGCGTTACATCGTTCGAGACTACAATTTGGTATGTGTAAAATTGTACGCCTAACCCATAATATTTATTATTATTTAGTGTTCTGTCTGACGACAGGTCCATATGAACAGGATCCTTCCATCCTTTTCTCGGACTGGGACCTGTTCATAAACGTTCTTGGCAGATGATCCAGAAGTGGTTTGCCATTGCCTTCTTCTGTGTGTGAATGGAGTAATTGTTGGGATGCCACGGAGGAAAACTCCGTGTTGCCTAGACCACGGCCTTGTCCAACGGAAGTTATAAATTCGGGCACCGTCGGGAATCGAACCCGAGACCCCAGGATTACAAGGCCAGCGTTCTAACCGCTAGACCACCGTGGAGTCAACCCATAATATATAATGTGATAAATAAGACAGATTTGGGTCGGGGGGGAGGGGGGTGGAGAATGGACAACGAGTGCTACTGAAAGATGTTTGAGTCTCTAGAAGTTTGTAACAACATTTAATTCATTATGCCGTAGGTTTCCGACATTGCCCATTGGCTTAAATTTATTTATATTTATTAAGTTTGCACCGTTACTCCCGTATTCAGATCACTGATTGTAATTTTACTATTTCCGATAAACGGAAGTGGTTGGAATCGATCCTGGAATCCTATAGATAGATTTGTACAGGGGAAGCCCTGGTTCTGGAATCGGTTCTGACGACTGGCATTGACATAAAAAGGTAATATTCTTAAATTCGTTGGATAAAGACCCTTCCGTGTTAAATACAGAAATTAAATAAAACTTATTCGTCAGTCTAATTGAGTCTTATGGCGGAAATCAGCCAAATTCTGCATCCACCTTCAATACCACTTCCTTCCTTATTTATCGTCAGTAATAATTGTGTTGATCGGTGAAAAGAAACCTATACAGTTGATACAGGCGCTGTTAACGAGATCATGAAGCTAACGCACGAAGAAATGCCGGTCTCGCTGCAAAATCCAGCCGTCTACTTCTCGGTTTCAACGTAAAGCCTTTTTTTAGGCATTAATTACTTAGCTACTTAGCTTAATTAATTACTTACGTTTCTGAATTACATGAAAGCGAAGATCTTAATATTTGTCTCGATTGATAAAACAAATTCTGCGTCATATTTCCGAGCCACTTCACTTTATACATCAAGATACATTTAAAATATTTAACCATTTACAATTAACTACGGAAATAATGCAATAAATTTGCAGAGCCAACTTACGACAAAACTTAGAACTAAAGAGAAAGACATAACCTCCAATAATGAAGCTGAATGTCTTAAATTCACGTTTCTACTGCTCTAATTTTTATTTTAACTGTAATTACCTTAATCGTGAATTTATACTGGAAATGTTTCTTTCAGCTTTGTCCTATGAAAGAACAATTAGGTCAGTTCACTTTGAAACTTGATCTATAAAGCGAAAACAAGCCTTAGACGGACTGAGTTCAGAATATGTCGTGCCAACTACTCAGGTTAGCCAACATCTGCCAAGTTTACAGACAATTTAAGCGCGCTAAGTTCTCTTTCACATTTCAATAGTAAAATTCGTTAAACCAAAAGTGTAAATGTGTACTCCAGTGGAATACATGTATCTTCCAAACGCTCTCCTCACGATCTTGAATTTGTAATTAACAGTGTTATTAATGTATTGTAGATAAAATTACCCGTCATTATGTAAAATGTTGTTTGTTTGTTTGTTTGTCATCAGTCTTTCAACTGGTGTGATGTGGTCCTCCATTTTCGTCTATCCTGTCTAAGACCAGCTCACTCCAATGTCACACTTGGTAGATATTGACCGACGTTTCAGAAAAGTTTACTTCCGTCATCATCAGTCCTATTTCAGTTGTAAAATGGATATTTTACAGTTGCATTCAATGTATATATATAAATAAATTAAAACAGTTTAATGAGGATATAAACAATTATAAGGACATATTTAATTTGTTATTAATCCGTCTGTTTCAGCTCTGTAGATCCATCTTCAGGGGGTATAATTAATTCATTTCTGCAGGAAAATTGCCGATTGTAATGCGCATATTATTTAACAACTGAATTGTTGGAAATTTAAATATTAGAATAGTAGGAAGAACTATAACTTTCGATGATAATAGATACGAACTGAGGTCATTATCATCTTAGCCAATCCGTGTTGCGACGTAGAATCCGAGAGTCATGACGTTAACTCTTATTATTAAAGGGCAGACATATTTTTCTCTCCCTGAGGACCGCTTATGCTGACAGCGATGTACGCAGTTCCATTCTCACATCTTAACTTTTACTTTGTATCTTTCGAGAGTAAATCCGAAATGCGAGATATTTATAAATGTAATTACAGCGACATTTATTTCGCTGTATTATTTTTCTGAGTAACTGTTTCACTCCTGCATACACGAGGTGCGATCGGAACGTTTCAAGACTGTGTCAATAGAGGGCGAACCGGATGTAGTACGAGCTTCTGCCGCTAGGGGGTGCGGCCTACATTCATAGTGAATCAGTGTGCCAGCCGGCATCATCGAATTAGCATTTGTTTCTTAGTTACGGGCGTTTTGGTAGTGCGATTTCGGAATGGCGTGTGCATCAAATTTTGCCAAAGACTCGCCAAAACGGCTACGGAAACCTATTAAATGCTCAAGCAAGCATTTGGGGAGTCCGCAATGGGTCGTGCACCAACTTTTGTGTGGCATTCACGTTTTAAAAATGGCCGAACCTCTGTCGATGATGACGAGCGTTCTGGACGACCATCTTCGAGCACAACGCCCGAAAATGTTACGAAGATCGACGTCGTACCATCAACGACTTGTACGACATTGTTGGGATAGGCTTTGGGACCTGTCAGCTGATTCTAAAGGAAGAACTCCACATGCGACGCATCATGACAACGCACCAGCGCACACCGCCTTCAAAGTTCGGCAGTTTTTGGCCTCAGACACCATGGCCGTCATCCCACACCATCCTTATTCGTCGTGTGACTTCTTCCTCTTCCCAAAGATGAAAATTCAGCTAAAGGGAAGGCGATTTGAGACGATAGAAGAGATTCAGGCAGAATCGCAGATGGTGCTTGACAGGCTGGCAAAGAAAGATTTCCAGGGATGCTTCCAGGCTTGGCAGCGGCGCTGGGATCGTTGTGTTCACTCCCAGGGGAACTACTTCGAGGGTGATGGATGAATTTAATACCTGAGATAAGTGTACGGGTTTTTATAGGCGCAGTCTTGAAACCTTTCGATCGCACCTCGTAAAAAACGAATTGCGTTTTAAACTTTAAACTTATTTCATATCGCAGGAGGTGTTGTCGTTTATATTTCTTATGTAAAGAAGTACATGAATCAGATTCCATTTTAAAAAGCTTTTAATCTCTCAGAATCAAAATTAAATAAACAGTCACTAGACCCTGATATGCGTCTGAATCCAGTCCATTTCTTCACAAACCATTTCTTTAAGATATATTTTAATATTATCATCATAGGGCATATGCTAAGGTCTCCAAAACTCCTTGTATCTTCATTGACAGACGAATAAAAACACTCACGAACATAAAGTCTTTTCGAATATAGTCGTTTCTGCATTTATTACCACAGAAAATTCTACCAATTTACTTTCCGACATCTGACGTACACAACTATAAAAATCATTAACTAAATCCTCTCTGAACTGAAAGAAATGTTTCCTTTGTGTTCTACGCTCGCGTTTGAACACTTTCCCCTGTCAGTATATCTATAATTGTACTAACAAATATAAACATGATTCGGATCAAGGTAGTCCAACTGGCGGCCCGCGGGCCACATGCGACCCGAGACCAATTATAACCACGTACGCAAAAATTCCTTAATTTGTTACTATTTAATACAAGTTCATTTATGTTCTTTATTCCGAACGATTTGAGGGAAAATAATGATTTTTCATTTCAGTTCCATTAGTTTTAAAAAGTAGTGCTATTTGGCTTTGGGATCCAATAGGAAAAAACTATTCTTGGCCAAAGAAAGTGAAAAAAGTTGGACCACCCTGATGAAAGTTAAAAGAAACAGATGTTTTCACAGTGGGAATGTTTATAATCTTGCTCTGGTAAACCGACGAACATGTGTTAAGAGATACACCAACAGATATACCACATTAAAATAACATTGGCACAGCAACGCTGTCTGAATCATCAGGGTAACATGGTCTCCGAATATCAACCCGGTCAGCTCATCAGAATAGACTAATTAACTAACTCCCTGGTAGCAGAATCCGCAGGTTCAACACCAAAGCCCGCCACCGGCCACGATCCTAAGCTAACCCCATCCATTTACCATCCTCACAGCCCACCTCCCTAAGATCCATCTTAATATTATCCTCCCATCTCCTTATTGGTCTGCCCAGTGGTCGTTTTCCAGAAGGATTCCCCACCAAAATCCTGTAATGCATCCCTTGCAATCCCCTTTGCGTGCTACATGTCAAACCCATCTAATACTAATATATTTAACTATCCTCAATATGCTAGATGTTTTAATATTGTGTTCGTAACAAAAAGTTTAAGGTGAAGGGTTGTTAGCACTACGCCCAACCCCCAAGTTGGAGGGCCACCCCTTATCGGCTGTCCGAGACTACTTATTCAATATATTCGCAGCTAACATCCATAACTGGAGGCTGTTCCCCCATCCTGAGGGACCCACCTAACATTAGACGGTAAACGACATTCGTCCGCCTCCCAGAAAGACAAATAAATGTTGTACCTCGGGGGCTTGAATGGATGCAGTTCCATTATCTCCACGAGATCGCGGGCTCTTGAGAAGGGGAAGGCTGGAAAATAGTAGAAGTGGGGAGGGGAGAGAGCAGTGACATCGCAGCTGGGCAAAATGAATCATTCATGCCACGAAACAGGCAGAACTTTGCTCTGACAGAATGGAAATATTCTCTCGCACATTTCAGGACTTACTGAATGGAAAATCTTGTCTCCACAACGACAAGTAACACGGGATAACATTTATCCTAAAAGACGGATTCCAACCCATTATCTGAGTGCGTTAGGCGAGGGGGGTGGGCGGGGCGGGGACTAAGAACATGCGCGCGCACACGTACACACATTTCTCCTTCATTTTATACAACTACGTAACATCGTATAAAATCATATGATCTCACAGCTGAAGATGGAGACCGAAACTCTCTCCGAAACGTTGGTTAACTAGTTGTCAGTCCACAGACCAACATCACCAACTCTAAAATCATGATTTAACTACAGGATGTAGGAAAATAATGCATAATATCAAAACAAACCAAAAATGTAAAAGGAATAAATCTCGAGACTGAATCGTTTACGAGATATCATGTTAAGAAGGAATCGTCAAATGGGGTAAGATTCGCACCGATCAAAAGTACCGAAGAAATTAGTATTGTTTCTGACAGACAGAGGGAGACACACGGGGGGGGTGGTTGAATAACTACAAAGAAACTGCAGGTGACACTCATGAACAAGTGAGTTAATACTAAAGTATACGAGGGACCAACATACAGAAATATGAATGTATCTTAAGTAAAATTAAGTCTATTTTATTGCAAAATTTTATCAGGTATCAGACACACGTAACACGTGCTTCTATGCATGGCCCTAAGGTTTGAAAAATTTTAGTGATTTATCCAAAACATATTTTCTGTTATATCTTCAGCCATGACTACATTTTCGCTGCATCTCCTGAGCTTTGTGGTTTGACTGAATGCATTTCCATCGTTGGCTGATTCTTCGGTTGTCCTGTACACGCTCCCAGAGCTGCTACTTAATTTCAAATCATGTTACGAGGTGCGATCGGAAAGTTTCAAGACTGTGTCAATAGCTGATTCTAAAGGAAGAACTCCACATGCGACGCATCTCGGCCAAGTTTGTGCCAAGGCTCCTGTCTGAGGACCAGAAGCAGAATCGACTTCTCGTTTGTCAGGAGCTCAAAGATCTTGCAAGAACCGACCCCAACTTCCTTTCTAAGGTTTCCTCTTCTCAAAGATGAAAATTCAGCTAAAGGGAATGAGATTTGAGACGATAGAAGAGATTCAGGCAGAATCGCAGATGGTGCTTGACAGGCTGACAAAGAAAGATTTCCAGGGATGCTTCCAGGCTTGGCAGCGGCGCTGGGATCGTTGTGTTCACTCCCAGGGGAACTACTTCGAGGGTGATTGATGAATTTAATACCTGAGATAAGTGTACGGGTTTTTATACGCTCAGTCTTGAAACTTTCCGATCACACCTCGTACATAAGACATTCACACATCTCAGGATAAATAACACATCAGAAGCGTACAACGCCTAACGAAGCCAAACACAGCAGATATGTACATGAATTCGCCGACATGGAACCGCGTGTCGTGAAATATTAGCTCTCACACGTTGTCCATGTCAGTCGCGCGGATCCACGTAAACAATTTCCTTCGTGTGCCCCAAAGAAGAAGTCAATTTGATCAGGTCCGGCGATCTCGCAGGCCATGGCACTGAGCCACTACGTCCTATACACCAGTCAGTAAACTCTGTGTCGAGATGCAGCTGAATCTGCGCACTAAAATATGACAACGCCCCATCGTGTTGAAACCACGTTACGTCGAATCGCCCGTGGAACATCTTGAAGTAGCATCGATAACATTTTCTTCAGGAACACACAAATCGCAGGGTCATTAAAACGGTCGGATTGCACGAATTGTCAATGATACCTGCCAAAACATTGATGCTCCAGCGAACTTGATGGCCCCAACAGCGTTAAATGGGGATTATCTTGTACCTACAAGTGGCTGTTGTCAATGTTGGACACCGTCACGTCTGTACGACATGGATTCCGGAAACATCTCTTCGAATGCTGGTGCGAGTGCGCGGTCGACCCTTGTCCAATGGTGGTGTTGGTAGGACGTTACCATTTTCCCCCATCCAGCCAGCGAAACACATTACTGTCTGGACAGAGGCGTGCTGGATAACCTTGGTCCTCACATAGAGTGATTAATGTACTTGCCCCATTTGACGGTTATATAGAAATTCCTTCCAGAATATTCTTCCTTCGCCATTTAAGGTTTTCCACCAGTCTCACTTGTGACTGCGCGCCATTTTTCCCACACTCGGTGTAGTTCTGAATATAGATAGACCTTAAAAGGTGGGAGTAAGCAATAGAAAATGGAAAGCGACTTGCACTCAGAAACGATATTCCGTTCTTTCTGACGTAATGCAGAGAAAGTTGAAGCAGGAGAGACTGCCGTCTGACTTTGTGCACAGCAAATCATCCAGTAACGGTGGAGCTACACAGAAAGCTGTTCCACCCCCACCCCACCACCAAAACACTACTGCGCACACTCGCCTTCTCCTCTCACGCGCAGGCTTATGCCATGACTCGTGACGTGGAGCATAATAGAACTTCTATCGCCGTGTTACTGACTGTAGGGCACAACCATGTGTTTCTGCGATATCAGTTCTTAAGTAAGCCAGAATGTAGTTCTTTACACATTTAGGAAGGATTTGGGTGATGACAGATTTATCGTTTTCATGATAATGGTAACTGGTAGTCGTCTATTTCAAAGCACAGTCCAGTTTTCACTTAACATTTCACTTCTTCCTGACATAATGACTTAAGAATAAGCTTGAGAAACTTTACGACAATTTTATGAATGATATGTTACTGTAGAAGCCCGAAGGTTGGTAAAACCTATGATTTACCAGACAAACCTAGGTTTTACCAAACAGTGTTGGTAAAAGTCCTCAAAAGAACTATTCACGTCTTATTTCGGGGTTTAGAAACAAACATTTCTTATCAAAGTTGTATTTTTAAAAAAAGTTTAACAGAAATCAAAATATATAAAAACATTGAAAGAAATAGAAAAATTGTGAAATAAAAAAAATAATATGACATTTCAATCATCGAAGCTAATTTGTTTCACTGCTGTTTCAAGACTTACTTGTTGCAACAAGATGAGCTTTTGTGACATTTGGAATTGCATAACACACCAAAGGATTTGCACAAGCATATCTTTTCTAACCTAACTTAACGTAACGTAACCTATGGTAAATCCTAACATTTACCATCACCCATTGGTAAGACCTCGAAATAAGACACAAATAGTTATTTTTTCGGATTTTTGCCAACACTGTTTGGTAAAACCTAGGTTTGTATGATAAATCATAGGTTTCACCAACATTCAGGCTTTTACGTTAACAGATATACCGTTTACACAAGTTATCTTGACAGCAGCCTTCGGTTTGTCCAACAGCGTCAAGGTCTGTTGAACAGACGTCATAATGATTTCACAAAACATCAGCTCCGTGTTGCCTAGACCACGGCCTTGCTCAACACAAGTTATAAATTCGGGCACCGTCGGGAATCGAACCCGGGACCCCAGGATTACAAGGCCAGCGTTCTAACCGCTAGACCACCGTGGCTATTACAAATACATAATGAATAAAATGCAATATCTGCATTTACTTAATTATTGTAGTAATTCTCAGCTGTTCTTGAATAAAACCACAGCATTTCCTCCTGAGGAAAACCATGTATATTAAATTAAATTTATAACATTTACGTCTTATTCCGATTAATTCTAAGTTTTTTCATATTTCTAGAAAAAGAAGTGACTTATTTATAATTAAACAAAACGTAATATAAAATTCTTCATTAGAATTTTCAATATCCATTGAATTCAAGGGGCAGGTTCTCTGGTTGATTTAATTTAAACTCCCGGCAAATAAATACATAAATAAAGCACAAAGTGTCGCGACACGATATCAAAAATCGATCTCTACAGCGCGAGCACTAAATATGGAGCTGTGACTGAACGAACCTCCATCTCACAGGGCATTAGATGGATTAAGCTTTAACGTTTATGTAGGTCGACAGACTTCACCTCTTAATCTTCCTATTTTATATAAATGAAACACTACAGCATTCGTAATCCGAGTATTATAATGTCTGCATGAAGACAGATCTACGTATTAGCCTTCCTGATTACTCGGCTACATATAACAATGCTATATTAAGTTGCAACAATGAGATAAAAGTATTTTGGACGAGAAATGGTTTAAATACGAGAAGCGTCCTTAAAGTAAGTTTCCCTGGGGCCGTTTACAGAAACAAAACACAATTTCATGGAAATATTTATTGCAACAGATACACTCCGTGTTGCCTAGACCACGGCCTTGCTCAACACAAGTTATAAATTCGGGCACCGTCGGGAATCGAACCCGGGACCCCAGGATTACAAGGCCAGCGTTCTAACCGCTAGACCACCGTGGCTATTACAAATACATAATGAATAAAATGCAATATCTGCATTTACTTAATTATTGTAGTAATTCTCAGCTGTTCTTGAATAAAACCACAGCATTTCCTCCTGAGGAAAACCATGTATATTAAATTAAATTTATAACATTTACGTCTTATTCCGATTAATTCTAAGTTTTTTCATATTTCTAGAAAAAGAAGTGACTTATTTATAATTAAACAAAACGTAATATAAAATTCTTCATTAGAATTTTCAATATCCATTGAATTCAAGGGGCAGGTTCTCTGGTTAATTTAATTTAAACTCCCGGCAAATAAATACATAAATAAAGCACAAAGTGTCGCGACACGATATCAAAAATCGATCTCTACAGCGCGAGCACTAAATATGGAGCTGTGACTGAACGAACCTCCATCTCACAGGGCATTAGATGGATTAAGCTTTAACGTTTATGTAGGTCGACAGACTTCACCTCTTAATCTTCCTATTTTATATAAATGAAACACTACAGCAGTCGTAATCCGAGTATTATAATGTCTGCATGAAGACAGATCTACGTATTAGCCTTCCTGATTACTCGGCTACATATAACAATGCTATATTAAGTTGCAACAATGAGATAAAAGTATTTTGGACGAGAAATGGTTTATATACATACTGTTTTAGTGTAATGAAATTGTAGTTTGGAAGGTATTAGTAATTCAATCAAGACACAGTTTTATTATTATTAGTGTTCTGTCTGACGACGGGTCCATATGAACAGGATCCTTTCATCCTTCTCTCGGACTGAGACCTGTTCATATACGTTCTTGGCAGATGATCCAGAAGTGGTTTGCCATTGCCTTCTTCTGTGTGTGAATGGAGTAATTGTTGGGATGCCACGGAGAAACCGGGGAAACCCCCGGAGGAAAACTCCGTGTTGCCTAGACCAGGGCCTTGTCCAACACAAGTTATAAATTCGGGCACCGCCGGGAATCGAACCCGAGACCCCAGGATTACAAGGCCAGCGTTCTAACCGCTAGACCACCGTGGCGGCCAAAACATAGTACAATATTAAAACTTATACATAAAATAATTCATCAAATTATAAAGGAGAGCTACAATGTAGCACTTTGTTAATTATTAATCTGATACAGCAAAAATAAAAGTTTTGCTAAAGGGAACTAGATACGGAAGATGCAAATATATTTGAAACCCACGAAATATAAACATTTATTCCTCGTAATGTTAACCCTTTTTTATTGTTTTTTGTTAGCACAGCACGACCCATGAAGTTTACGGAAATGAACTGCTTTTGTGTTGAACAGTAACATATTTTATTACAGGACTATATATTTACATTAAAACATTTCTCCACAAATTAAATTTGAAATTTTCCAGCACTGCACAAACAGCACACAATCAAGCGTGAAAAGTCTGAGGTTCTCATGGCAACTGGCATGAAAATGTATCTTCAGTAGCGTCGTGATCTGCTAACTTCCCACCACAATACACGGCGCTACAACTCTGAAGACAATTAACTTCGTTGGCTGTTATATTCGGAAGGAGTCGGCCATGTTCTGCTTGTAGGTGCTACACTTACGTAGCCAGCACTCGCTAGAAGATTCAAGAAGGCCATGGAATATCTCGATCAGGACATCCGATGAATCGATCGAGATTCAAACCGGGAAACAACAGAATACAAATTCACAGCATCACTGCTACCGTCATCTGCTTCGTTTACAGACCTCGCCGTTTAAAACACAGCTCTACCATTAACACCAAAGAAGGTATGGTAATTCGTTGATACAACATCTTTAAACGTGGTATCAGCAACTAAGCCCCTTGTATTCACAGATTTTATGAAAACAAAATATTCATTACCGTTTTCAAAAGAGTCCGCCAGGACTTGTACTGAACTAAATCCCGTATACACCCTTCAACCCTGTTTCTTTAACACCTGTTTTAATAATATCCTGATATCTGCTTCTAGGCATTCAAGGTCGTGTCTCTCATTCAGGTTTTCAGACCAGGGTTTTTATGAAAACCTCAAATTCTACTCAAAACGCGCGTGTGAAAGTTTCTATTTGCAACTAAGCATCCTAAATATTAATTTCTTTTATATTTTGTTTGCAAGAAAGGCATCAAATGACAGATTGGTGAAGAGATTTCGGTTACAATTGTAATTTAGAGTTCTACAGTAAATCTTAACGTGAGAATGTGACGTTGGTCCATGATGCTAAAAGTTTAAATCGAACCTTATAATGTTCTCACAAAGACTACTGGAACAAGAAATTCGTACATTTTTTGCTGTAACTTTATGCTGTGTAATAACTGTAGTATTACTGTGTTGTTAACACAAGTTCTGTATGTGCAACAGGTTAAAATAAAGGCAAATACGTGTGAAAAATCTTTAAATAAATGCATTTGGAATATTGGAATACATTTTTATAGTCGTCTTATTTGTAATCCTCTTACATGGGACAGTGTCCAGTGTTTTCATAAAATTCACTAAAGTAATTACATTATTTATTTAATACGATAATCTTAAAAAATTCAGAACAAAATCAATTTTTAATAAAAATAAAAGTTGTGTCTGCCTACCTCACACAATAAATCACATCATTAAGCATTAACTCTGT
>NW_019060171.1:299380-323918 GCF_000696155.1 Zootermopsis nevadensis | reverse complement strand
CCCCCGTGTGACAAACAGACTCACCCAACCTCACTGACCTTACCAAAGTTTGCATATACTTTTGTAGTTTAGGCTGCGTTTTAAATGGAATATCCTTTATAAAATTCAACAGAGAAGCTAAGTTTCGATTTGATAAAGTTATCTAGAAATTCAACAAGTTCTGACTCACTGCTTATTACAGCCAAGTCGGAAAGTTTCTACGTAACATAATAGGCACGCTTGCGATAAATCGATATATCGATACTATTATGCGTGATAACTGACTATTAATGACGCTTCTGAAATGATCGTAAGTGCTCATTGGTCGCCAAGAAGTGAAATCCCAAGGCAGTGAAAGGTTAAACTTGAAACTCTTACGTTTTAGCAGATATACTGTCATTTTGTTCGATGAACGAGGAAAACAAAACACGTGACAGACTAAGGCAGCCCAGAGCTTGCCGAATCGATATGTCGATTCGATGGCGCCTGCGGGGATAGACAGAGATGGGAGTTCAACACTACCAAAAGAGATAGTACTTCATTACCACAACAGAAGTTTCACCAAGAATAATGCAATGCCAGATGACACAATGAACCAAGCTGCAAAAACCTACGCCCACTTCGCTAAGTTCACCAACTCTACGCAGCAGAGTCTATCTTGAACATCTGACTGTAGCTCAGTTGGCCAAGAAATTCCCCGTCTACTATGGAATCCCAAGATTTACAACCGTGTTCACAATAGCCCGACACTCGTCCTTATCCTGAGACAGAAGACCGCAAAAGGACAACTTAAACCTCGCAGCTACGAACTTCACGTTACAAAGAGGAGCTTGGTAGCTTAATTAAGATTTTGTCTGAGCGTTTGAGAGTTTCAGCATAAATCAGAAATGTGACAATTTATCACTAGGATTTGAGGTTCTCGTGGCGGTGGACACGAAGATGGCTCGCTTCTGGGTAACAGCGCCGTGTAGTCTGGTAGATGTTTACCAGCGTTTCACAGGTCCTAGCTGCCTCCATCACCAGGGCGATGAAGAATTTTGTCTTCTGGGTTGTTGCGCTGTGTAGTCTGGTCGATGTTAACCAACGTTTCAGAGGTCATACTGCCTCCATCATCAGGGCGATGAAGATTTCTGTCTTCTGGGTTATTGCACTGTGTAGTCTGGTAGATGTTTACCAGCGTTTCACAGGTCCTAGCTGCCTCCATCATCAGGGCGATGAGTCAAACCCTGATGATGGAAGCAGCAAGGACCTCTGAAATGTTGGTGAACTATAACCCTGAAGGCAACCATCATATCTTACATCAGTCAAGTTCAGAACTCTATCAAAGGCGATACTTTCATTACCACCGACACGAAAAACCTATATCTAGCTGTCGGACAGACAGAAAATGACGCTGACCGACGGCTGTGGGCAAAATTATCACAGTTATCAGGAAAAAATGTCTTTTAGATTTTGTAGTCGTCTAACAAATATGGAAAATAATAACACGCTACAAGAATACCAGGAAAATTTCCGGAAATATTACGGAATGTGTATTAACACGTGTCAATACATTTTAATAATATCAAAAGTGTTGTACAGCTGTATTCCAACTTCCCTGAGTCAAATGTTTAAACAGAGAATTTTACCATGACGATGAGGTAGGATTTAACAGAAGGAAATATATTCATTTACTCTTAACGCTTTAATTTTCTACGCAGTAACAAAGCGCTTATGGACCGAAGTAGCTCGGTAAGTAGACTACGAGCTGAACGACTGGGGCTCGACTACAGCCATGGGCACCGCTTCCATCCCGACTTCGGGGACCAATGAACTTCCTCTCTCACAGACATTTTGCGCCTTCCCGGAGGAGTACGACAGGCGGAGACATTGAACCTAATCATCCACCGCCATCAAGTACCGAGGTTAATAAAAGATGAAACTATGCCTCGACTCTCCCGGTGCGGCGCTTAGTTAAGCAACAGAGGAGCCTTTAACTCGCAAACTTTAAAACGTTACTTAAAAGTACGAACAGGAAGTTTTTTAAAGGGTGTTTGCCCCTTGCTAGTAAGTTGGTCTAGTAATCAAAAACCATCATCAACACTGCCCTGGCAAATGGATCGGCTATAGTGATCAAATTATATAGCCGCCAAGATCACCTGACTTCACTCCTCTTAACTTCTCCTTATGGGACTTGTATCTGCGAAAATGTGCTGGAGAGTTGAAGTTGTCGATCAAACAAACAGGTGAGATATCAGGTTCTGACGGCCAATAATATAAAGATGAGTATTTTCTGTGATATTGCGACGTGTAGTCTGGTAGAAATCTATCAGCGTTTTCGGAGGTAAATACTACCTACATCATCAGGGCGAGACCTCTTAAACATCGGTCAATATCTATCAGACTACATGAGGTAACATTCCAGAAGTCTTAAACCCATTCAGAAAATTACGGTATGGTTTAAAGTGATTTCGACGATACTAGAATATCCGTTTCCGGTTTAGGAAAGAAAGGTTTGCAGAAAACGTATAAGGGAACTGTTAATTGATAAACATTTCACTAAGTCCTTTGGTTTAACCAAAGCTGTGAATTATTAAGTTGACAGGTATCTTCTGATGCAAAGTTTATAACGCTATATACGCCAATGTTTATTAATAAAAATATTTTCCTCGTGTTGTTTTAAATATACACCATATCATACAATGTTCCAAAAAATGATATTCCTTTATATTTTCAACATTTACACGCCACATTATAATATAAGTCAATTTTTAACGTGACGAGACGCTTTTGAGAATACTGAAAGTTCGATTTGAAATTGATGTTAAGAAGGGAAATCACGTGGGTAAATAAAATTTACCCAACACGTTTTGTTGCATACCCTCAACACCAAATTTAACATAAATCCGTTCAGTAAGTACAGCCTATTTTCCCATAAGAAATATGGCGACGAATAGATATGACATATCCATTATACATTTATTTATGCAAAATCGTGTAAAGATCGCGTACAAATGATCGAAATCATGTTAGTCACAAATTTAATCCACTTAGTACAATTTCAGTTTTCTATTTAATACTTAATTTAATTTATAGGTGTGTGCGTTCCCAGTCCAAATAAAATGTAGTATATTCCTGTCGTCTTAACAGAAGAATTATCTATTGAATGACAAGTGTTTGGATGAAAAGAAGTTATGTGGAACTGAATCCAGATCAAAGACTGGGATAAAATGTATGCTTTAATACATTCCGTTTAAAATAAATAAATAAACAAAACTCTCTCCATGCAGGACTTTCTTTGAGAACTAGGTAGGCCTAGTTATGTAACTGATGATGAATTGCCTTAACTGAATCCAAAATCAGTGTTCCGCAAACTTTTCTCACCAAAGGCACAAATTGAATTTTCAAAAACACGACGGCAAAACTCAAAATTTCGCCTCACGAGAAGGTGGTACAAAACTGTACTTTGCTATTAATATGCATGACATTTAAATCCTTTCTCTGTAAGAACGCGCGCTGAATAAAATTACTGGTGATTACGAATTATAATTACGAAAGACATGATAATTGTTTTTCGAACTACAACGTTCAAATATGCATTTTGTTACAAAGTTGCTAAACACTGTCCCAAATCATTACATGAATCATAAAGACACAGAGACAGACAAGTTTAAAATCAGAAGCTGAATGTTTCAGCGATTAAACCAAAACCTACACGTCTATTAACTTACTAATTGGAGCCGAGTAGTTCCTGAGAATCTAACAGACGTTCAGCCCTCAAGAAATTCTCATCATTTTATGAAACCCGAAGGCTAATTACCGTGTTCACAAAAGCCCTCTTCTGGTCCCTGTCCAAAGAATCCTGCCCAGTCGGAGGTCCTGTATAACATTTTCCAACAAGTTATTAATTCTAAGAGGAGATGTTAGCCCCAGGCCCAACCCCCAAGCTGGACGACCACCCCCTGTCGGCTGTCCGAGACTGCTTATTCAACATATTCGCAGCTACTGGAGGCCTTCCTCTCCATCCGCAACCTGAGGACGTGCCAAGCCATCAGTGTATTGTGGGTCTCTTGTCACCATGGCTTGGCACGTCCTCAGGTTCCAGGTTGAATTGATCTTGGACAAAACATAAGGAAACATATGTACAGTTTTCATTATGTAAAACATAAAACTGTGGCAACAACTCAATGCCTGCTTGAAATTATCGCTGCTATAACATGAAGAACAGAGTTCAAAGCCTCTTCAAGACGAATAAATTATCGTCTTGCGCACACAAAATAGTGCCGGGATTTCCTTACGCAATAAGGCTAACGTGGTCGAGATTTCAAACAGGTTCATGTCAGTCGTAATAAAAGTCAGGCATTGGGCCATTCACATCTTACAAGCTATATCTCAAAACTTAATTTTAATATTAACTTTCTCTCACCGACAAGGCATAAGAAATTATTTTTTACAATGAACGTTTATTAATTAAAATATCTGTGTGCCATATTCCGTAAAAAATCCAATACATCGAGATTTAATCGTCCGATTTATTCACGGAAAATATTTCGTCTCCCTTTTTATAGAACTTGAAGGTTCATAACCTTTTTCATAACAATCTTCCATCTGACCCTATCAAGAACCAGTTCAATGTGGTTCGGGCTTGCACAAAAACTAATGTAATCCACCAATCTACGCCTAGTAAATAGGCTATAACAATGGCGAATTAAACTGACTTACGCGCTCCGCACTACAGAATTAGAAATGAGAGCCACCGACTTATCTATGCAACCATTTCTAAATATCCTTGACAAAATAATATCCTTTTATGTTAGTAAGCTCTTTTTCATGTTAACATTTAATCTTAAAATCTATAAATAATTAGCTGTTGTTTTCGTAACATAAAACATTTTTACGGTAAAAGGTTGTTAGCCAAAGAGTTCGTATGGGTAACCTACTGTCGGATCCCTTCCCAGTGCACAATGACCCAAAACAGGGGGATGCTTTATCCCCAATGCTTTTTAATTTTGCTCTACGTCATCAGGAAGGGCAGAGGGAATCAGGAAGGGCTCGAATTTAATGGTCTGCACCAGGTACTTACTGGTCTATGCTGATGAAATAGGCCTACAAGTAAATTTGGACTAAACTAAGCATTTATTTATTTTTTATTTAGTGTTCTGTCTGACGACAGGTCCATATGAACAGGATCCTTCGGGGAATCGAACCCGAGACCCCAGGATTATAAGGCCAGCGTTCTAACCGCTAGACCACCGTGGCCATCATTTATTTCTTTAGTGTTCTGTCTGACGACAGGTCCATATGAACAGGGTCCTTCCATCCTTTTCTCGGACTGGGACCTGTTCATATACGTTCTTGGCAGATGATCCAGAAGTGGTTTGCCATTGCCTTCTTCTGTGTGTGAATGGAGTAATTGTTGGGATGCCACGGAGAAACCAGGGAAGACCCCGGAGGAAAACTCCGTGTTGCCTAGACCACGGCACAAGTTATAAATTCGGGTACTGCCGGGAATCGAACCCGAGACCCCAGTATATGGGCTTAATAAGGGATCAACATTATCAACAACGGCGGAATATATATAAATAACACATAATTTAAAAATGTTTCAAAATTTAAGTATCTGGGAACACCAATAACAAATAGAAATGAGGTCCTTTACGAAATTTAGATTAGATCACATTCGGGAAAAGCTTGGTTTTATTCAATTCAAGAAACTATTATCACCCCATTTGCTTTCGAAAACACTGAAGATCAGGATACATAAAAATAATTTTGCTTGTTGTCTTGTATGATTGTGAGACACGGTCTCTTACCTTGAAGGAAAAACTTAGGTTTTAAAAACAAAGTGTTCATGAAGATATTTGAACCTAGGAGGGATGAAGTTTGTGGGGAATTTTAAAAAAGACAATTTGGAGATGCGTGAATTGTACGGGTCACCTAGCATAGTGAGGTTACTGAAATCTGAGGCTCCGATGGGCTGGGCATGCAGCATGCATGGGGGGAGGCAAGGGGTTTATACAGAATGTTCGTATGGAATCCTGGGAAAACGACCACTGGGCAGACAAAGAAGGAGATGGTAGGATAATATCTTAGGGAGGTGGACTGTGAGGATGGTTAATGGATGGAGTTAGCTCAGGATCGAGTCTGGTTGCAGGCTTTGGTGTTATCAGTTTTTAACCTGCGGGTTTTGCTACCAGGGAGTGAGTTATAAATAATTAGCTTAGGGTGTCCTGAGGAGAAATAAGAGACTTCTTTCATGTATCCTGTCGAACCTTGCACGGATTCACACAACAGTTCATTTCCAGGCCAGGAAGTCTTTACCGTGCGAAGAAATGAATGCGTCAGACTTTGACGTACGCGATCCCAGTAACTTTATGAAGTCAATGTGATAAATCACCAGTATTCCGACTTGACATCAACACCAGCAGAAACAGACAGCCCTGACAACAGAAGCAAATAAAAAAATGTCTTGGCGTGAACAGGGTAAAGTGTTAATAATGGCAGCGCATGATTTATGTTCTGCCCCCCTCCCCCTTCAACACACAAAATATTTTACGCACGGTGAAAAAACACCAATAAAACGGGAACCATTTTTTTTAATTCAACTCTTTTAACCTGTATCATAAAACCTTGAAACCCAACAGCACAAGCTGTAAACACATTACAACGGTAAGTAACTTGATCGCGATAAAAAACAGGCCATGTAACACCACACCTGCGCGGCACGACAGTGCGAACTACTTCGTTTTCTGTTTGTGTACAAAACGATTCTGTTTATAGCACATATGGAACCTGGCGAGTTTTATTCAGATTAAGATAAAGTTTTCCCTGTGCCTACACACGTCACAGAGGCCTACTATATATTTCTATCTGTCTATATATATCCACAGCACGATTTTAAACGTTAGGTCAATAATTGAAATGTTAATAACTTTTCTATTCATTGAGTTCTCGTTTAAAAAGCACCCTGTATTTTACATCTATCTGTTATATATATGTACCTACCTACCTATATACAATATATATATAATCTGTTTTTATATCTTGTCTATGTAATCTACCCATCACCCATTATCTATATGTATATCTGTGCATATCATTCTACATATCTATCGATCTATCGATATATCTAGCCTACGGTATCGATTGCCCTTCGAAATGCAATAACGTATATCGTAAAATGACAGATAAATTTCACACTTCCTGCTTATATAGATAAGCTTCATAAAACACAAAAAAACTGGAAACAGTTCCAAGCAGAAATGTGGACAACCTAAAAATATTATGTGTGTTAAGAAGCGATAAAAACCTAGAACCGTGAAATAAAATCCGTCAAAATGTACCGAGTATAATATCAACACTCGCCAAAAATTGTTACTGAAATCACATTCTGTACTTGTATTAAAAGCTGAATTAAGACAACAACAGAAAATCTGTATACAAATTTTCAGTCATATCCGTTAGTTTCGAGAACTTAAAGTGAACCACCTGAATTCTTAATAAACACAAACCATAATCAAGAACTGTTGTGTAGACAGAACGCCAACTTAACATAAATCAAATATTGTATTTCGCACGCCTGCGCCCTGAAAGGCCATAACAGAGTGAACTAACATTTTTGTTTGAAACAGGACACTCGGTACTACATCTTGTATAAATCTTAAGAACATAGTATGAGTATAATAATTACTTTTCAGCCAATATTTTCCATCAAAGAAGACTTCACTGAAAACACGCCAACACCAGGAACAGTACAAAAACTCTCGATAAAAAAACAATAATTTACCGCCCACAAAAATTGATCCACAATTATCCCCCTTTCCGGTTCGCATGTACTTACCATCAATCTACTAAAGGCTTGTTCCTAAATTGCATAGCGCGTGGAATATATTACTGTTACTTGTATATCTAAAGATATTAAAACACGTCACATCAACTGCTGTAGATGATATCGGAGACTGCAAAAGCGAAGATACTGTTGATATTACAAGAGATATCAAAAGCGTTGCCATTAACTTTGGGGGGGGGGGGTCACATTGATTGACTGATGGTTTAAAGTTGCCTCAAATACACTGGGTGTCTCATGACAGGGTGAGATCATCATTAAAAGAAAGGTTTTATGATACGGGTCCCACTTTTTGAACTACCGTAGTGCATAAGTGTTCCAAAGGATTGTAGCGAAACTTAACTGTATAGCAGAACAAGCTAAAATTGCCTCCGTTCAAATTACTCTTGCCTTATCATTCGGTTCGATGTTATTATGAGCTTCAATTTGTCATGTAGCTTAAGTATCAATGAATTATAATGAGTGATTGAAAAGGCGCACAACCCATATTAAAACTTTTATTGATGGTTTCAATTCAGTGCAATTCGAATTGGATTAATAAACATTATCGGTGTGACTACACAAGAACCCACGTAGGTCACGTCATGTTTTATAGCCGACGCAGTTGTTTTTGGCCGGTGGAGAAGCTAGCGGAGCTGGCGGGCGGACCTACTCTGTGTACGTGAGGTGGCACGGTCAGTGTATTTCTTTTGTTTGAGCGTTCAGTCCGATAAGCTACTAATAAAAACGATGAATACGGGAAAACGACAGTAGCACACACAATACAATACACACAAAACCCGTTTCAAAGTTACTTCTTCTTGCCAAAAATGGTTTAATAGATAACTTTACTCTTTTAGGCGAAACAGAACCCTTTCCATGTTCAAAACATTTTCTTCGCCGCCTTCACAAATATTCACGAATTCACTTCTACACCAATTCGTCATGTGCTTCGGCAAAACTCGGCACAGCTTCGGGCTTGCATTCGATTCATCGATGGTGTCGACCGCGCATATGGCAAGCTCGCTGTGCGACTTTCGATATTAATTTATCTCTAAAGCAGTCATTTTAAATACTAAAAACATCGCGTAAATTTCGTTATAATTTCTCAGAAACGATCAGTGCGGGAAAAGTGCGGGACAGGACTAAGATTTTTGAACGATTGATGCTATAAAACGACAGTTCGAGGAACGATAGGTAGAGGTCTCACTGTATTACACATTCATCATTATATTCCTTCAGTATAGTGAATTTAATAAAGATCGAACATCTACTTTAGTTAGTGTATAACTGCAACCAAACGTAGCCTGCTTATGTAAAACACTAAATACTGAACTCGGAGGCAGTTGAAACGCAAAGATCAGATTCGGACAGAAGTCTGAAACAAAAGCAATGAGAATAAATATGCTTATATTTACAAACGCGGATAAGCATTTTGTGTATGGCAAATCCTCGCCACACGAACACGAAAATACTCAAAGAGAAGTGCTCTGACGTGATGATTGTAAAATGCTACAAAAGGAAGAATTTGTTTCCCTTCTTCGCACATATGAAAATCAACAGACAGGTTATGTTAAAACGAATTTTTAAAAATCGATATCACAATAATGAAATCGACATCAACGTAAAAAATTTGTAAATCGAAAAGGTGATTAATCTCTGAAAAACTTTATTTACCTCTTCTGCTCCAAATAATGTCCTCAATAATCTGCAAAGTACTGTACTAGAGCTTTGAATCATCCTGTATATGCGCACATTCGGATGCTTACATTAGGTTATAGCATTTCTTTTAAACGTGATGTTGTAAATTAAATTTCTTCATCATTATAATTTTAAATAATAATAACAGGGCGGCCTGGTTCCATTTTGAAAAAAAACCCAAACATAATCATAACACGAGTCGGTTCTTGTTGCTGGAAATTATATTAAGTTATATAATGTTAATACTACAATAAAGAGTTTTGTACGCTCTTTGACTTTTAGTCGAAACTATGTAATTTTTATAATGTTCTAGAGGGGCATACTCTCTTCACTATTTTAAATTGGGACTCAATATCACCCATGGTTTTACGTAACGCCGTCTATATGTCATAACTGTCTGACACGAAGTGCCAAGGCGGGGCGTCGGTATTAAAAACAAAAAAGCACTGGACGCCGTCCTGAACCGTTTTGATTCGGTTCAGTTGATGCAGTCTACTGTCTGTGTTTGTGGTGTCTCCCCAGACAAATTGAATTTTGACAAGAGATCAGTTACACCAAAACAATTAAGAGGACAAATTATATCTGTTATTGTTCTGTTGATTCATGGTAAAGATTATTTAATAAAATGGCACAATTATTAGTATACAATTACTCAAATTAAATTAAATTATATCTGACATACCAGTTTTCAATTTAGTTTCGTAATGAACTTCAAAATGTTTAACTCAACCTCGATAATGCAATAACTGTACAAAGCTTCGAATTTATTCTATACTGAACGTGACCCGTTTAAGTTAATTATGTGGCTTTAAACCATTATAAATTAAGATTAAGATATAAAACCATTTCGATCTGAAGTTCTTTATGTTGCGGCGTGTTGATGTAATTTTTCAATCGAATACTCACGTAAATAACAGATAATTTTATTAATAAGATAGTGTAATTGCGTCATATTGTGAATATTATATCAATTATTTATTTTTAATCCGTCTGATCACAATATAATTTTATTTAAAATTTCTTATGTTTAAGATAATAAAATATCATTCATGTTCCTTATCGATTAATCGATTACACTGTAAATGTTCCGAAATGTAAATCGATCAATCGATAAGGAACATGAATGATATTTTATTATCTTAAACATAAGAAATTTTAAATAAAATTATATTGTGATCAGACGGATTAAAAATAAATAATTGATATAATATTCACAATATGACGCAATTACACTATCTTATTAATAAAATTATCTGTTATTTACGTGAGTATTCGATTGAAAAATTACATCAACACGCCGCAACATAAAGAACTTCAGATCGAAATGGTTTTATATCTTAATCTTAATTTATAATGGTTTAAAGCCACATAACTGGATAATATAAGAGCCTATTTATGAAAAATTTCATAAGGACAAGTCTAACCATTTCGTTTGACTCGTACTACTAAACAATTATGTGTATGATTGCCTGGTACGCTTCGTCTAAAACGAATTCAATAAATTACAGACGTTTATTTGCCCCAAAATATTAACAATATAATCTTGCACTGAAATCCAACAACTAATAAGAAAAAGTTTCAGATTTCTTTACAAACTTTGTCTATAGCTTTGCATTAAACATGACTAAATAGCTCTTAATTCATCGTTTTATAAGTGAGCATTTTATGATATCCGTGATATTTTCTGCAGATCAAAACACAGCATTTTACTAATACTTGGTATTATTAAATCCATACAATACATCGGTGAAATATGATCGATTAAACAAACGATCTACAGCATATCGATATACCCTAAAACTTGGTAACAAGATTTTGTCTACTTATTGGAGAACTGAAAAATCTGGGGAAAATTTCAGTGGTGACTGTTAGAACAAAATATATTAAAATAAACAATGTCAGGCAAGTAAACGCAAGATCAACATTTAAGGTTCTCACGGTCACGAATATGGATATGACTGTCTTCTGAGGGTTGTGCTGTAAAATCTGGTACATACAGATGCACGTTTCAGAGGTACAAGATGCCCCCATCATCAGGATAATGTTGGTCTTCTGGGTTATAACTCCACGTGACTTGTAAGCAGATACCAACATTGCAGAGAAACATACTGGTCTGTCTCTCCTACCTCGAATAAAATGTAAACTTCACAACAGTGACAACCTCAAATCTCAAAGGAAGGATATGCATTTTACCAACAGATTTTAACCTTCAAACCCCAATAGCAAATAGAAAGACAACCTACTTCTATCACTCACTAGCCCTACATTTAGCCCAAAGAGGGTATTTGTGGATTTATTTCTAAAAAATACACAGCGGCTGTCTTTTTAAGCAAAATTAATTTATTTATTTTGTAAAGTGAAGTGTTTTCTTTGCGGTACTAACAGAATTCTTAAATATTATTCAAATGAGCTTTGGCTTCAAAGGAGTAAATTAAAATTAAATTATTTGGTTATTCCGTCAAATCACAATGTATTTAAAATAAGATAATTAAAATAATTAAAATATCATTCTGTGTTCCATATCGAATAATCGATTTACAATTGGAACAGTTACAACATGTTTCGGTTTTATTAAACCATCATCAGGTGTAAAATTATATTAAATTTAAAACTCAATTACAATTTTTTACAATTTACTTCACAGACCGATGTAAACATCAAAAGCATCACTTCAAACAATAAAGTTGATCCATTATATGAAAATATCTGGACACGACCTCAAAAAAACTACACTACGAAAAATTGTAAAAAAATGTACTTGAGTTTTAAATTTAATATAATTTTACACCTGATGATGGTTTAATAAAACCGAAACATGTTGTAACCTGCTCTCGACGGTACGTCAGTTGTTTTCAAGTGGAACTGTAACGACGTATTTTTCACAACAGCAACGAGTGTTCAATATCGACCACTATCTGACATCGTACTGTTATTTATCGTGCCAGAATTTTTTCTGGGATAAATTTCCCGATTCTCCTGCATCAAACATATCGACAATATCTCGTCTGGTGCACCGTTTCTGTAACAAATGAAGCGCGCAGATGGTTTAAACTCTTCAAAACGTCAGTGACCTCCTACAAAACGACATAACACATCACAATCCGAATTTTCACAGCTGTTAAAACCTCACATCCTACAGGACTAAATTACAAGTAAAGCTTGCCACTGAAATTTGTATTTAAGTAACACAATTTATAATACAAAAGTCATATATAAAGTACATAACTGAACTCATTAGCTACTTCTAAAATAAATTAATAAAAATATTCCAATGTCTTAGAATTCGATTTGTCCCTACTGAACTCAGTTTAAAATGACATCTCTAGTTTTCACCGATTTTTTTTAAATTTTTAATTTTCACGTCAATATCTTCCTAACCACTGCACCGTGAGAGCTGACGTTTTACAAAGGCAGTATATTAAAGTGGGCAGCTCCACGATCAGGCCGCTTTACCCTAGCAGAATGGATCCTCCGGCTAGGTACGATACAGACCATGAAAAGTTAAACACATTAAAATTACTTCCGTCATAAAATTGATAAGCGGATCGTATAAAGCGTTTGCTGCTGTATATTTTAATGTTCCACTAATTAAAACTCTCTTTTAGCGGTGGAATAGAAGACTAATTAAAAGTCTTTGCTGTAATGTTTGAGTACATTTGCTGTCTTGTTACAGCGGCTTAATTAACTCTATTGACTTGTGTTTCATTGCCACAAACATCAGCTGCTACGTTACAGTGTCATTTTATATTCCCGTGAAATCTCAACACTTCAGGTGTGACCCCACGTCAGGATAAAAACAAAGGAAAGATTAAGATGGTAAAGTTGCGTCATATTGTGATATATTAAGTATATATTAAATCTTGTCCGTCTATCACAATAATTCTTATTAAATATTAAAATATTACAATAATTAACATTTTAAAATATTTAAAATATTAAATGATGTTCTTTATCGAAATATTCGATTTATTCGAATGGTCTAATGTAAATCGAATATTTCGATAAAGAACATCATTTAATATTTCAAATATTTAAAATGTTAATTATTGTAATATTTTAATATTTAATAAGAATTATTGTGATAGACGGACAAGATTTAATATATACTTATTAATATAATATATAAAGGAAAGATTACTACAAACTATTTTCCAAACATTGTCATCTTCCCCTGCCTACTTTCTCCTTACGAAACAGTTCGCTATTAAATAACAGAATTATCGCCTTTCCTGTTCAGAATCTGACAACAGTAATGCGCAGGCGCGTGACGAGTCAATTTAGTTCGGTTTTCGACCGCAGTGTGTTTCTGAAAATGGTCCTGAGCTCTTCGGAAGGGGGAGGGGCGGTGGATACTCAACAGTTCTTCCGGTACGACTTTCGGAATAGTTTCGGATCAAACTGAAATAATTTAAATTCGTTAAATCTCTACTACGCTTTAATAGATACAATTGGATTTTGTGGATGCGGTTTTTTTAATTAAGATGAGTAATTAATCAGACCTAATAACTTTTCATCTCACTATTACCCTATAACCTTGCGACGGGCTGATCCCTCGTCCAAGGAGTCATAGCGAATGTCTATAGATCAAGCCAAACATTCGGTCCACAATATTCCTTCATCATAGCCAAGGACTCGTAATTCTTTCAACACATGAAAAAGGTTTCAGAAAATTCCTTTCGCTGAGTCACGACTTTGTTGTATCCGTGGCTACAAACTGGGTCTTCTTCTCTCTCTGTCGACCATTTATAACTCCGTTTGCGAACTTTGTATCTGTTCCGAAAATACCTTCAAAGATAAAAATAGTCCTCACTTCAGACAAGTTCTGATTTCAAATGTACGACTACTTTCAGCCCGGGAAAATAATCTGTAAAAATGTATTGCTACTTTTCTCGCTCGTTTGTATTCTCTGTTTTAATCTTTACAGTATTTCTCTCCGAAAATGAAAACATTTGTAATATTTTGATTCGAATAAAACAGCGTAAAGCTGTCTACATTTTGTAGCACAAAGCTTACCAACGTTACGCACTATAAACCATAAAGGTCAACTGAAATAAATTCTCCATTACGTCTTGAACAAATAGAACGTAGAAAGAAAAATTGAATAAAAGTAACAGATCTGATCTTTACTTCCAGTTTTTATTACGGAGACGTATCTACGTTTTGTATGACGAGCGGATTTCTTGTGACGCGTCGCAAAATATATATAAAACGTCCATTATACAGTTAGCTGATATTTATCAAAATCAATTTCGCTTAACTCACAGTGTAGGCACCCTAGACTAAATTTAATCGGCATCCGTTAAGTTTTAAACATGCGAAACTAAACCCCTATATTTCACAAGGATGAGTATAAAGATTTCTGTCTTCTGGGTTGTTGCGCTGTGTGTTGGTTAACATCGACCAGACTACACAGCGCAACCACCCAGAAGACGAAAATCTTCATACTCATCGCTCTGATGATGGAGGCAGTATGACCTCTGAAATGTTAGTAAACATCGACCAGACTATACAGCACAACACAGAAGACAGAATCTTCTATCGCTCGGATGATGGAGGCAGTATGACCTCCGAAACGTTGGTAAACATCGACCAGACTACACAGCGCAACCACCCAGAAGACGAAAATCTTCATACTCATCGCTCTGATGATGGAGGCAGTATGACCTCTGAAATGTTAGTAAACATCGACCAGACTATACAGCACAACACAGAAGACAGAATCTTCTATCGCTCGGATGATGGAGGCAGTATGACCTCCGAAACGTTGGTAAACATCGACCAGACTACACAGCGCAACAACCAAGACATAAATCTTCATACTCTGATGACGGAGGCAGTATGACCTCTGAAATGTTAGTAAACATCGACCAGACTATACAGCGCAACACAGAAGACAGAATCTTCTATCGCTCGGATGATGGAGGCAGTATGACCTCTGAAATGTTAGTAAACATCGACCAGACTATACAGCGCAACACAGAAGACAGAATCTTCTATCGCTCGGATGATGGAGGCAGTATGACCTCTGAAATGTTAGTAAACATCGACCAGACTACACAGCGCAACAACCCAGAAGACGGAAATCTTAATTCTGAATCTACTTTTGTTTAGCACCGTGAAACGTCTCTACATATTCCATTAACTACAATTACTAGTACACAAGTCGTTAGCTTTGAAAATGCGAAAGTCATTATATCGGTATGTTTTAAATTAATGTATTTATTCGCATAAATACTGTTTTAATAATACGCATTTCCATCTCATTCATGAATAAAGTTCAAATTTTCACCAAGAATAACTGCAAATGGTTACCAAAATAAATTAGAACATCAGGCTATGACACAATCTGATGTCTGTATTCTTTTTGCAGCATTGACGAGGCTAGAAGTGCAAAGAGAAACTGTATTTTATTTTTCCGTAATTTATTCCTCACTGGAATTCTGATTTGTCGGTTCCGTGCTTTAAACTGACTGTAGAAAAAAAAAAACCTCACACTCGTTTTTGTTTCTTAAAGGACGTCATTTACTGAAACCAAACACAAATTAGAATTTTATTAACAATATCAGCCCTTTCAAGGATTTCTACATTTCCATTTGATCTTCTTTTATAATTCCCACGCGGCCATTTTAACCATACATTTGAAAAACACACAACTGCGCAATTTAAATTAGCATTTGTACCAACTCAACAAACGTAAACACTAAATACCACTACCACTGTCTTTTAACATGGACGTCTAACAGCGAATATTAATTTCCAAGCGAAGTACAGTCAGTGCCTTCTTTTAGCCGTGGAACTTAGTCGCACATTTCACAAAGTCTTAAACATTGCCCTTTTCTATTAGGCTCATATTTTGGTGTCTGCTTCAAATATGCATATCAGTCAAACAAGACAAGAAAATTACTGGAATGAGAATATTAGCCGAACGCTTAAGTCACTTTCGGTTCCAGATTGTCCAGCTATTTTTCAACATATTCGCCACCGGAATTGAGACATTTGTCATACCGTGGGACCAACTTTTAATACCTGTGTCGTAGAAGTCTGCCGCCTGGGATTGGAACCACTGTGTGACAGCCATCTCCGCCTCTCTGTCATTCTCAAAACGCTGACGCTGACGCTGACCGGACAGGAATTTCTTGAGGTGTAGGAAAAGATGGAAATCACTGGGAGCGAGGTCCGGGCTGTAGGGTGGATGATTAAACACCTCCCAGCTGAACTCCTGCAGGAGACTTGCTGTCCGTCGAGCCGTGTGCGGCCTAGCGTTATCACTGACCGCACTTCACAGTCGGCTGGAGCTGGAATAAGAACCTCCATCTTCAACAGCTGCAACGATGCTACTGTGAGAACGCGGGAAGTACCGTTAGTGCATGCGCCATGCTACGTCATTGCTCTATCACGTACGCACAGTCGCTTCGCGCAATATAAGGTTTGCTAGCTGTGGGACGAGTGGGAAACGTACTTTGTGTACGCGCCTCGTACTACCTTCTTAGAGCTTGCATGTTTTACGTAAAGGTAATAAGGTAAATCAGTCTCGTTACTCATTCTTAACCTCGACACTAGATGGGGGTGGGTTGTCAGCATCACGCCCCGGCCGGCTTTACCCCCGGGAAAGGACCCCGGTACCCATTGGAGAGGAGGCTGGGTGGGCCCCAGAGCCGGTCTGGACGCAGAGGCTAGAGGAAAAATCCTCTGCCCCCGTCGGGGATCGAACCCCGGTCTTCCAGTCACTACAGTGACTGAGCTACCCTGGCTCCTTACACGCTCTAAGTGCTAGATGAAAGGACAATAACTTCATTTATATGAATTCCTAAATTCAGAAAGGATGTACCTCTTTTTTTATTTTTTATTTATTTAGAATTTTCGTAGCAGTGCTCAGGCACTTGAAGAACGGGTCGTTCCCAGTATCCCAGCTGTTTTCGTATCTTGAAGCCTAAATATACCCCCTGGTGCATGAATGGTATATCTGCACTGATAGGAACCAGCCAAACAACTCTCCGAAACTTATTGTTAATTGCAGAAACAATGAAATTGTGTCTTGTCCAATCTGTGAGAAAACCAAAGATGGTGATGATTAATATTCAAATTATTATTACTAAAAAAATTAATTTAATTAAAGAAAAATCAATATAAAAAGTCATTTCTTCTACAATTTGTATTTCTATGTTTTGAAGTATTCTATGTTTATATTTCTATTTAAAAAATAAATTCCCATTATGTATCAGTGAGTTTTCCTTTATTTTTCGACCATTTACCTTTTAAGACACCGTTAAATGCAGAAAGGGCATAACTACAACAAATATTGACCCACGTGGAGCTTAAACTATGAGATCAAAAAATCTTAAATTTGGCATAAAGATGTAAATTGATTGCAACTAACTATATTCCAAAGTTCAAGTCTCTGTCTTGAGTTGTACTGATTATAGACAGTTTTTTATGTCTCCTGAAAAGTTTTTAATTTTTGGAGTTATACCCTTTCTGCATTTAGGGATTCATATATTCAGTACTCTGAAATTCACATGAATGATTTAACGCTCTGAAGCAGAATCTCATCTAAATAATACGTAAGCATTCAGTTCCTACCTCAAAGAAAACACAAGGCGTCTCCAATTAAAAAGTATTAGTTAGTTAATGCTTTTTAAAGGAAATTATTTTGAGAATCATGCGAAACCTATTAGCAAAAATGTACGGTTGTTGAATGTCGAAGCAGTTGTTCAACTACCACTACCTGTTTAATGAGATGAAATACATGTCTACCACGCTGCCCTGTTCGTGACAGATTCCAGTTGGGCTTCAAAGCCAAACAGGAACCACGATGTCTGTCAACAGTCACGTCAGCCCCGCAATGCGCATGCGTGAAGACCGAGTGGGAGTTCCTTCCACTGCTCATATTAACTTTCTTAACGAAACACTTCCAGCCATGTTATCGAGCTGTTTGCCAACGCACACCAAGCGTGGCTCAAAACAAAGAACATAAGCGACGTTGGTGTGTGCCATTTCGGGGGTTGGGGGGAGTGAGGTTGGATTCAAAGTGAATATTTTCAACAACAACAACAACAACAACAACAACAAATCAGTCCCTATTTGTACACTGTACGTCTGCCGTTAGCATTGTTCCTTGTAGCATTGTTCCAGTCATGTTCGAAGTTCGCAAGATGTTACTGTTCGGGGCTAGGACGGGACCGATGTTTTCTAACTCCATAGTATAATTTCTCTGCCCTCTCCGTCTTTCAGGCGAAGCCAATTAAATTCCCACGCGGACCAGACGTTAACAAACACTCACGGCACGTGTAAGTGTTCAGTGTTTCTGAACACGACAGTGGAAAACCTTGTAGCGAATATGTGAAGTACATAATGTTGTACAAAACACGAAAGTGTGAAATTCTGTACTGTTAAAACCAAAACAAATTCTCTTTAAAAAGAACTAGGCCTGTTGGCTAACCTAAAAGTGGAGTGAGTGTATTGGTGGCATTTAATCGTACACTAATATAAATATGCCAGTAAAATTCCCGTCAGGAATGCATGAAAATCTAAAGCACTAAACATTTAGTCATAAAAATAATCCCATAAAGCCAAAATCTCTAAACACGAAATGATAATCAACGAAGCTATTAACCATCACTTGGCTATTGTACGGATACACAGTAATTTAATTGTAGCAATTAAATTAGTTGTAAAGAGACCAGTGCTTAAGTCTGCCATCACATTCGCAAAGCAACCCCTTACCAAAGTTCTGTTGTCTCAAAACTCGGTCCTTCACTGAACGCAATATTGGGTACGCCTAATAACAAAAGATAATATATCTGTACTGCTCCCCCAGTATTGTGAGGGTGATTAAGTCGAGAAGAGTGAGATGGGCGGGACATGTAGCGCGCATGGATGGGACAAGAGGTGTGCACCGGGTACTGGTTGGGAAACCTGAAGGGAAGAGACCGCTGGGGAGACCTAGACGTAGATGGGAGGATAATCTCAGGCGGGATCTATGGGAGATAGGAGTTGAAGGAAACTGGATTTTGTTGGCCCAGGACAGGGTCCGGTGGAGGGCTTTGGTTAATTCGGTGATGAACCTTCGGGTTCGGTAAGCCATCTAGTTAGTTAGTTAGTTAGTTAATATATTTTAAAATATCAGTGGGAGTTTTATATAAATACCATCACAGGAAATGTAAATTTTTTCGAGAGGAAGTCACAGGTTTGTTCCGAGCATACAAAGTTAATAAAAATTTAATTAAACAATGCGTTTAGCTAAACCGAATATAAATGGCGACTGGTTAAAGCGAGTTTGGCGAAGAAGGACTCGTGTATTTCAACTCGGTTTTGCTCAACCACAATTTCAAGAACGCGAACGTCCAAAGAAGCTCATATTTCTGTCTATCTTCCGTCTGTTACAATGTTTATTAAGTTTTAATTAATCATCGCTGTTATTTTGTTATGTTTATTATGGCAATGTTTGAACAAGTGCAGAACAGATGCGAATGGTAAGGTTATTTTTCTTCCTTTCCATTACACGTTTATTTAACGTTTCTGCCTACCTACACCCGTGGTTAAACATAATTTTAATTTATTTTACATCATACTGTAGGGTAACTGTTCATGATACATTTACAAATTCCTGTCAGGCTTACGAACTAACATTTTGTACGTACCTGACCGCCAAATTCTTCATTTGCCCTAAACCAGCGCTTCCAAAACCTGGGTAAATTACCCAAAAAATGGATAAAAGTGGTTTTTATTTGGGTAACGACACGCCCATTTCTGTGTGACTTGACTGAAATCCCCGATAGTGTTAATGGTTTTGCAGAGAAAATGATGGAGCTTAAGTCAAGCAGTCAGTGCAATATAAAGGACCATTTGGAGTCTTTCTGGTTAACAATTCAAGATGAATATCCTGTGGTAGCTGGGGAGGCCGTGATGAAATTATTGCAGTTTCCGAGGACCTGCATGTGTGAAGTAGGATTTTACACTCTTGCCTTCTTAAAGAGCACGAAACGAAACTGTTTACTGAACCGTGAATACGATCTGAGGTGTGCTCTGTCTCCAGTTCCTCCCAATTTTGAGGAAATAGTAAATAAGATGGAGCAGTGGCTTTGTACTCATTAGCTGGGACATGCGTGATGAAATATTCATGGTGAATAATTACCAAATTTTTTTGTGGCTGCTAAAATGTTTAGAGACGTTTAAAATAAAGACATGGCATCAAAAACATTGTTTCTTTCCTATTTTTCATCGATCTCTCTTCATTTGTCATATGTTTTCTGTGCAGTTAGTATTTTACCTACATCGGGTAAAACGGACTTTCTGATAAGCGGTTTTGGGTAATGGAGGACAAAGTTTGGGAATTAGTGCTCTAAAAAATATACACATATCTACGAGGTGCGATCGGAAAGTTTCGAGACTGTGTCAATATTCTTAGTTATGGGCGTTTTGGTAGTGCATTACACCGACCCTCCTGCGCTTTCGGAATGGCGTGTGCATCAAATTTTGCCAAAGACTCGCCAAAACGGCTACGGAAACCTATGAAATGCTAAAGCAAGCATTTGGGGAGTCCGCAATGGGTCGTGCACAAACTTTTGTGTGGCATTCACGTTTTAAAAATGGCCGAACCTCTGTCGCTGATGACGAGCGTTCTGGACGACCATCTTCGAGCGCAACGCCCGAAAATGTTACGAAGATCGACGTCGTACCATCAACGACTTGTGCGACATTTTTGGGATAGGCTATGGGACCTGTCAGCTGATTCTAAAGGATGAACTCCACATGCGACGCATCCTGTCAGAGGACTAGAAGCAGAATCGACTTCTCGTTTGTCAGGAGCTCCAAGATCTTGCAAGAACCGACCCCAACTTCCTTTCTAAGCTCCGTGTGACTTCTTCCTCTTCCCAAAGATGAAAATTCAGCTAAAGGGAAGGAGATTTGAGACGATAGAAGAGATTCAGGCAGAATCGCAGATGGTGCTTGACAGGCTGACAAAGAAAGATTTCCAGGGATGCTTTCAGGCTTGGCAGCGGCGCTGGGATCGTTGTGTTCACTCCCAGGGGAACTACTTCGAGGGTGATGGATGAATTTAATACCTGAGATAAGTGTACGGGTTTTTTTTTATATAGGCGCAGTCTTGAAACTTTCCGATCGCACCTCGTACATTAGTAAAGTGTCTGGCTTCGGACCTAACAGGTGGGGTTTGGATCCTCTCAGAGGCAGAGTTTGCTCTTAGCCCAATATCTACAGCTTCGGGGCCCATCTAAATTTTTTGGAGTTTAATAAAGTAAACATTTAATGTGAATGTGTTTTGTGTGTCCAGGGCGTTGGCTGTGCAATACGTATTGTATAGGCTCATCCTGTAATCGTCTATTACGCATTCAGAAGCGGTTTGAACTATAACTCGAAGACTACAGGACTGAACGTCAGTCAATAAGGAAAGCAAAAGCTTATTACGCTGAGTGTAAACGCCATGACTTTCACAGGTTTCAAACAAATGAGGCTCAGACACCGGCTAGATAATACGCGGCCATTACATTTTTTTTAATTTTGTATGCAAAATTCTAAAGACCGAAGAAATGAAGGCTGCACAATACATATCTTATCAAAATTATAACACTCTAGGTTAAATGAGAAGTCTATAGGCGACTTTAAATCAAGAATTAAAACTAAAGAAAG
This sequence comes from Zootermopsis nevadensis, assembly GCF_000696155.1. The sequence goes on along the minus strand of NW_019060171.1, from coordinate 301,786 downwards.
TTAGTTGTCCCTGTGGCCTATAATCAATTCATATATAGGAGTGAAGCGCGGGTCCTTATGAGCTTTTATTTCCATTACTGTCACCCCCTGTGGACATGTTTTAATTTACAAACCAAGAGTTACAGTACGACTGTGTTTCATAAGAATGTAGTTTAAGCAATTTGTGGCACATTACTAGTGTGGAGAGTTTATTTAAATGTTTAAATTTCATCCAATATAATGTATTTTTATTTTATAATTAGCGGGATGGTGTACGGTAGAAGGAACAGCCACCATCACAGTTGCATGGTTTGTGCACGTAATGATTTGGAGTGCAGTCCTGTGCCATCCAAAGGAAAGTTAACAGGTGTCGGTGTTTTAACGGTGATTTCTTAAAGTTTAATTTGTGTTTTTTAAGAGAATGGATAATTTTGCACCATAGGAATCTGCACAGCGGTTAGAACTCTGACTTTCTTTCGAGATATATCAGTTCGAAACCTGTCCGGGTACTGACTATCTAGCCCGATTTCTTGATTTGACTCAGTCTCTCAGGCAAATCCCTACATAATGCCTTAAAACAGACCACCTCGTCCATAAATATAACAAACAGCAGAGAAGCTCACACTCGTTCATTTAGTTAAGATATTCTACACCATTTATAGAACATAGAGAATCATTTCCGTGTTCACAAAAGCCCACCACGTTTCCCTCACCTGAGCCAGCTTAATCTAGCCACAAACAGCCTCTTATTCCTTTCGACCTGTCTTTAATATTATCATCCTTTCTTCTTCTAGGTCTCCCAAGGGGACTCTTTCCTTTTCTCCAACTGAACTTTTGTACACATTTCCCTACCCAAAATGGGATTCAACCTTTACTTTTTTCAGATCTGCAAATTTCTGGGGTGGTAAAACAAGAATCATAAATACACATCGAAGTACAAACAATGCGTACAATGGCCTATTACATTTTCCTATAAAACTGAAAGTTGTGCTATTGACGACAACACGCTCATAGGCTTGTAACAAAGGAGATATATTCGATGAATCACGCAGTTTCACAAGTGTGTGCGTGTGACGAATTGTGGGTAGCCGAGTGTCGTATTCACTGTCGTTTGCCTGCCAGTTCAACCACCCCCAGGCCCTCAACAGCTCCAACCCGTGGGAACCAAATCAAATGAAAAGTGATCAGTCAGAATAATCGCGAGCGTCACTGTTACATACGAGAATGACACGTCATCAGCGTCAACAAAAGCGAATATTATAAGAAATTCAGGTACATCCATCAACGAGACATGTGCCCAGTCCAAAACTAACTGATAACCGCGAACGTATTTTGCGGATTCCATAACCAAGCACGAAGAAGCAAGTTCGAAACTGGTAGTAGACCACCGAATGAATTTTCACTATGACGAAGCGAACATAAAGCTTGATTCCTGAATAATGTAAGCATACTTTTCCGTGATCTTAAAACCATGTTACGTAAACGTTACATTGCCGAAAGAATATGACGTAAAAACGCAAAACATATTCTTTTGCTCTCGGAAATGAACCCCGGCGGTACGCGAAGACATCTTAGGGGGTACGTGAAATTTAAGAAAAATATATTATTTTATGATAAACACTGAATAATCAGTAACGTAATTTATTTAATTTATTTTAGATGTAGATTATATACTATGTATAACTTGAATTATACACCAACAACTTTGGGGGTACAAAGTTGAAAAGAAATTATATCTGGGGGTACGCGAATTAAAAAGGTTGAATACCACTGTATTAGACAGTTGGTAGGACTCCTTGGACGAGGGATCGGCCCGTCCCAAGGCCTCTACCTGTACACAGGACAGCACAACACATAAAGACGCGGACAAACATCCATGGTTTGAGTGGGATTCGAACCCAAGATCCCAGTGACCACGCGGCCACTGTGACGGCATAAATCAACTAGAAGCAAAGTAATTTTGTGGATATTTTCACCAAAATCGTGTTCATAAATTTGTCGGAATTTCTTTTGAAATTTTACCGCTTGTACTGGCTTCAAAATTTTTTTAAAGTTAACCTGATTAATTTGATCAACGTTTTCTTCTGGAAGATTTTTCCAAATTCCTTTATGTTCCAGTAAGAATTAGGCGGACTGCATAGGGCATCTGCGTAGTCGACCAAAGGTACCTCAATATTAACTTCTTACTCATTTGTCGGTGAGAAGTGCGAAAAATGTTTTATTGCCGACTTCACAAGACTATTTTATTTTATTTATTTATTTATTTAGTGTTCCGTATGACGACAGGTCCATATGAACAGAATCCTTCCATCCTTTTCTCGGACTGGGACCTGTTCATATACGTTCTTGGCAGATGATCCAGAAGTGGTTTGCCATTGCCTTCTTCTGTGTGTGAATGGAGTAATTGTGGGGATGCCACGGAGGAAA
>NW_019060171.1:261239-272761 GCF_000696155.1 Zootermopsis nevadensis | reverse complement strand
CGTGGCATCCCAACAATTACTCCTTTCACACGCAGAAGAAGGCAATGGCAAACCACTTTTGGATCATCTGCCAAGAACGTATATGAACAGGTCCCAGTCCGAGAAAAGGATGGAAGGATCCTGTTCATATGGACCTGTCGTCAGACAGAACACTAAATAAATAAAATAACTGAATACGAGCTACTTTAGTTTCCAAACTTTGCAATCGACAGCAATTAGAAACAAAAATTAGTCGCGAATGTACCAGAAGCCAACCCACAGGAACGCGGTGTCTTCATCCAAACATGCAAACGCGAATCTTAACTAATTTTCCAGAACGACAATATTGCAACAATGTAACAAATATGTTCAAGACTATTTCAGTAAATTAAATAATCTGGCACGCAAGCACGAAATGAAAAGTGCATACAACATTTTGGTCGAGAAACTTCAAGGGACTCCAACTTAACCCACATAAATCGAGTGGCAGAAGGTTTAATCAAAAATTGAGTTCAGCCTTCGCTTGGAGAATAAATAAATAATACAAATTCATCATGATAGAAATACCATCTCTGGCATTTACTGATAAGCATATTTCTTTCCTCACGTTTTTTTAGACAAGTGTGTACCGAATTAAAAATGTAATCAACACTAGTCATAAACCCGTAAACCGACGTACAATGGTGGCTGCCATTTATCGTGTTTATGAAAAACAAGGGAATAAGGGCGATTCTCATAAAAAAAACATTAAGCCAGAGATCCGGTCAACAGTAGATACAGTCCACCGGCCGTGAGAAAATCCCTGCAGCGGGAAGTCGGTTCTGTTGCGGTGCGCGGGGAATGTTTACTGCCTGGTGTACTAGAGGGCTGCTATTGGTGGGAAGTGTGATACGTCAGAGTTTAAGGCTACTACACAGACTGAAAACATCAAGCAGTTGAGATTAGCGTGTAGTGAGCGCACTTTTAATGTGTTCTGTGGGTGTTGTGATAATATTCTAGATTAAATCGCTGTGCCACTGTGAGGTAATCTTAAAGCTGTACCCATTAGAACACACGAAAGCCTGTCGTCTGTTGTTCGTTCAGTGGTTGTGGAACGAATGCTTTTAGGACGGGTCGTCACTCACCGCGGAATCTTGCGCATGCGCGTATATAGCATTCCTAGCAGGGATATTCTCCTGGTCTGTGGACAACACACTTTGGAGTACCAAGGCGTAGGTGGTAGGATAATATTAAAAATAACCTCGGAAAAATGTGGTGTAAACGATTAGACTGGATTTAACTGGTTCAGTGTTGATTTAAAAAGCGGACTTTTGTGCACGGTGTAATGAAATCAAACAAGATTTTATTTGTGTTACAAGCGAAGTGATTATCAACTGCTAACATAAAATTCGATACCGCGGAAGGATATAACTGTTTGGAACACCAAAAAACACGAACGCAATTTTAACCCAGCTTTAGGCTTCACGATATTGGGTTTCCTTAAAAAAGATTAATGCTGTTCGCAGAGTAAATAAGCCAGAAATGTTTATTCAGTCTCGAAGAACGTAAAGTACATCCGGTTATGCGTGGTCGATACACATCACTCTAGAATACACAGACCGTGACGTGACAGATCTCGATGTCGCTGGCTTGTGGGGTCGCGGTGTTAACGAAATAAGCAGGGCAAGAAGGAGACAGAAGTTTCGGTGACGCCTTCAGAAATGCAGGCGTATTTCGTCTTCGGAGGGAGCCAAAGGGGTAGTATGTGGTCTCGAGGTTGGAGGTGAAAGATTGAAGAGGTCAGGGTTCAACTTTGAATTGTATCGCCAAGAAGAAGAAGAATATTTTGTCTTTGGAAAAAATGAAGAAATTACTCCAAAATTTAAACAATAATTTGGAATAATATCATATAACAACTATTCGTGATAACCCCTCCGTAGAATATCCACGATGCGGCAAATACTCGGAATTTTTGAGGAAGGATAGCAAACAAGATAAAAATTCTGACATTTCAGATTCTCACAGCGGCAAATATGAAGATGATTTAGGATATAAGTCTTTCGCGGCGAGTACAATCAATAACATCTTCTCGGGCAATCAGCCGCGTCGCGACTTCCGAGGTATCCAATCACATCAGAACCCTGATGATGGGGACAGAGTTGGTTCCCGAAACGTCGGTTTACTACGGTAACCAGTTGACGGGGCTGATTACCCGAGAAGATTTTATTGATGAAGATGATTGTCTTCTGGGCTCTTGCCCCGTGTAGTTTGGTAGAATTTCAGCGACGTTTCAGAGGTACTTACTGCCTCCATCACCAGGTCCCTATCGCTCTGATGAAAGAGGGAACAAACATCTCTGAAACGTCTGTAAACATTTACTGGACTACAAGGCGCAAAAACCCAGAAGAGATTCATTTTAAAGCTAAAAATTATTTTCAATTTTTATCAGACAGTTTAGTTCGGGGGGAAGATAATTATTTTCCCTCGAAGTGACTACAGGCTGGAAAATCTCGTAATAAATTGCAGGAGTTAAAAGATTATTAAATAGCTGTAAATTATTCAAAATGCAGAACAAAGACCCACTCACAGACCAAAACCACGAAGAACTTCATTATTAATAATTAATTATGACAGAATGACATAAAGGACACTTGAGGCCCCCCCCCCCAACGTTCTCATGCCCAGTTACAGGTCCAGTAATTGAAAACAGTAAATATATTACTAAACCTGAAATTTTAATTTCAATCAAAATCCACATTTTGTATATTTTGTCTAATTTCTGCAATGACAGCACTTTCTCTGACCTAAGTATGTAGGCCACTAAAGATAAAACAAAACAAAAATTACCTCAGCATTAATAATATCTATCCATTCAGCGCCGATGTAAAACAAAATGGAGTCATACCTCCACCATTTCATACGTCTCCGTGGCGCGGTGATTAATAAAGACATGGGGTGACTGATATCATAATATTGTATCTGTTAGTAGGTAACTTTACCAACTATTCTTTACAAGACACGAAACAGAAATTAATTCCAGTTCTACGGAATTCGAATCCATGCCATTTTCAGTACATTTTCAATTCACAGTGGACGCGGTGGGAGGTTAACTCAGCTCTTTAATAAAGGCCTCACAAAAACGCCTTAAAAGAGAGATGGAAGATAATTAATTTATATATCTTACAAAACGCGTTATTCTGAAAACAGGTTTTATTCTCTAAAGCCATGTGGCAACGGCTAATTAACATACACGACGTTGCGGTTGCTGGCTTTAGGCTTGTCTTCAGGATACTGGTTCTACAACTGGGATATCGCCAATTTTATGATAAATAGCATATTCGCACGTTAAAGTCAATATCATCTTACTCGTAACACACATAAAGGTTCAAAGATAGTTTCATTAAATTTCCGTAATGTTTTATTTTCATACGATTGCATTCTTAAACAGAAATAATTTATAAGTAAATGAATATTTATGGCCATGTATAGTTCCGTGCTCCCTTTTCGTGAGGCGAAGTTGTATCTTTGACAAATCAGTATAAATAAATAAAACGTTACTGAATACTGAAATCTGTTTCATAGAACAGAGTCCTTTTTTTAGCATTAAACATTAATACAATTTAATGCAACATTATCTTTGAAAACAACATTAAAAGTACAAAATTTATGAAGTTTCTTCTACTAAAACAGAACCGACCACCTAACCGCAGATTTCGCCAAACATATACAGGCCCTAGCACAACGTCATTTGCACTTTTTACCACCAGAGTCGCCACTGTCAATACTTGATTATAACTTTCTTCGCAACGCACGAGTGACGCATGCGTACAGACAAGAGTGACGGATATTGGCTATTATATTGGGAGTAGATTGTCCGATCGAGGTTCGATCTCAACCAATAGCCGGAGAAACTGAATAGAGCTAACTCCTAAAACGTTACCTTAATCAAATGCAAGCCCACATCAGGCAATTTTTGCTAAGATATTAGTACAACAGATCTTCGGAATGGTCCATTATCCTGAACCTGCATTGTGTTCTGTTCAGTGACACTCACCCGCGGCCCTCACTCGAAACGCCCGAGTAAGCCACACGGGGCCGACAGGTGCATATAAATAGCATGTCCTTGTGCCCACACACATGAACCAAACAGCTTGTTCATGGGCGATATTCAGGACTTCCCGTCACATTTTTACTATCCATAAATAAACAAAGTGTTTCTAAACAATAATAATCGAGGACGCTCCATTCAACGGCGGAAACATTTTGTTATATGAAGGATCCCAGGCAGTGTCCGTTCGTCCTTCTGACAGAGGAAGGTTGAAAAGATGGTAAGGCATTACAGCAGAGCCCTTCTTCATAAGCTAACAGTAGCTCAGCTATTCAAAAAAACTCTCTAGTTTCTTAACCCAAATGTTCATCACCATGTTCACAAGATCTTACCGAGCCCTGTCCTAAGACAGTTCAATCCAGTCTACGTACTCCCACCTTATTTACTGAAGATCCGTTTTAATGTTAGCCTCCCATCTAAGCTTAGGTGTTACGAGTCGTCTCCTCCCACCAGGCTTTCCAACATAAATTTTTAACACATTTATCATTTCCCCCACGTGGTCAATATGCCCCGCCCATATCATCCTCCATAACTGAATAGGTGTAGAGTACGAATTATGAATCTTGTCGTTAATCAATTATCTCCAACCTCCTGTCACTTGAACCCTCTCAGATAAAAATATTCTCCTGTTTTCGAAACTACTTCGGAGTTCTATCCTTAATATGAGAGGCCAAGTTTCACACTCACGCAAAAACATCTCGTAAAATGACAATCATATAATCTTTAGCTTTCCTGAGCTCGATATTAGGTGAAGGTGAGTGGTCAGCCTCACTCTTCGCCCCCATTACCCACTGAATAGAAGTTCGGGTGAAGACAGCACGAAAGCGATAGCTTTAAAAGAAATCGGCTGCCTCTACCGGGAATAGAACCCTGGTTGCCCAACCAGTAGCCTAGTCACTTTTTCAAAATCAAACAGCCCATAGTTTCAAACAATCAATCTCAAAACAATCTCCCACTGAAAACTAGTGCCGTCTTCAACTTTTCAAATTAATGTAGCGACAAGTGTTTGTTTCCTAGAATACTTAGTGATGGTGTTAACAGCTTAAGTGGATCTTCGATATGATCGTGACGTAAGCCCCACCACCAAGGCCTCTCAAAAGGCTATTTACATTAACGAGCAATTTTACAATCCTAAGACTCTATATCAGCGTTTCTCAACCTTTTTGCCTTTGCGGGACCCTTGAAATAATATTGCACGGTCAGACATTTCTGTAAAAAAGAAGATAAAAAACTTGAAAAATAAAACTTAAACAAATAAAACTGAAGCAAATAAAGGCAAACAGAATAAATAACTTTTTAGGTCAGAGAGAGAAAAACACAAATACAAACTTATCATAAATTAACAAAAATAATTATAAACATATACATAAATTTTTAAAATTCATATAACCAGATAACATCCCTAAAAGATGGGTAAAATTTACTAAATAACGTGGGTGAATGAGGGACTCTATCTGCATGCCAGGAAGCACAGACAGGACTGATGGAGATCGCGCATGCGTCCTGTACTCGAGTGAGTCACTCGATGAAACGTAAATCCGCCACGTACAGCCCCTATACACTGACCACTAAAGGCAGTTTCACGCTGGCGCTAAATATATTTATTACGATTATTATACTTCTAAATGATATAACAAGTTGAAGACTTTATTATAATACCCAAGAATTTTCCGAGAATATGTCGTACGTATATAGTAAAATTACGAATATGAAATTAAACATAAAAATACATTTACATATGATTAGCCTATTCATCACTATTTCTCGCGGAACCCCTGGTGATTGCTCGCGGAACCCTAAGGTTCCGGGGAACCCCGATTAGGAAACGCTGCTCTAGATTTTCTTCAGTAGCCTTCTAAATCGGATATATTTTGCTTATATTATCTCTAATGAAACTGTAACTTCAAAAGCGCGGTTCTACATGTATTCCTAAGATCGAACATCGACTAACTGCAGTAATGTTTTATCGTTCTTGATTTATACAAATTGCAATTGAAGATTTGTTTTTACAGAACTGGTTAACTGTAGAAACACTACACTGCGTACAAGGTCGAGAGGAAATAATGAAACATCCCTCATTATAAGGTATTGTAGATGCGTCATATTGTGAATTAATAGTATTAAAATATTTAAAATAACCGTCAATCACAATAAAATTAAAAGATTAAAAGATTAAAATATCATATTACGTTCCCTATCGAGTACTCGATTTACATATGGAACTTACACAACATGTTTCGGCTAAAAGTAGCCATCTTCTGGTGTTTTGTATATAAACTTTTCACTGAATTACTTTTAAGGATTTTTAATGATTTTTCTTATGATGTTTTGTCCTTTATATTGATTCACCACTCGTTGTAGTACCATTTGTTGTAGTATCCCAGGTCACTAATATGTTAATTTCGTATTTCGTATTGATGTCGAAGTTCTGTATATGGACTGTGAAGTAAATGTTTTAATATTAATGAAAAATGAATATAGAAAACAAAATAATTAGTTGAAATAAATTATGTGAAGTTACCCAAGAAGTAATATCGTAATCTTATTTTGAGAGATCGGAGGTGTACGTACTGCATTGGATAGTGGATAATTGGATAATTGGATAATGGTACTACAACGAGTGGTGAATCAATATAAAGGACAAAACATCATAAGAAAAATCATTAAAAATCCTTAAAAGTAATTCAGTGAAAAGTTTATATACAAAACACCAGATGATGGCTATATATAGCCGAAACATGTTGTGTAAGTTCCATATGTAAATCGAGTACTCGATAGGGAACGTAATATGATATTTTAATCTTTTAATCTTTTAATTTTATTGTGATTGACGGTTATTTTAAATATTTTAATCCCTCATTATGTTTCAAGTTTAAGAACTTCGTGCAAAGAACGCATTAAAGAATCTGCCAGCCGTAGAATGAATGTCTGCAGCCACTATGGCGTAAAGCGTAATAAACCTATCGATTTGAGTCGACTTTCTTTTGTTAAGCGAGGAAAGTTAGGTTATGTAATCACAATTTTTCCCAGTATGTCTTTCCTTTCATCCTAAGAACAAAATGAGCGATTTTCGCGAACTGTAGAGTTAATTTTGTGCTCCTGAAGACAACCTTGAACCTAATAGTAGTTTTTTTAAAAATCTTATATATATATTTCGGACGCAAACATGATGAGGTGGGACGACAGAAAAGCCATTTAATAATAAAGGTTATGAAAACGTATGAAAATTGGCCTTCGAAAAAATATGTATAATTTCTTTTGAGGTAATGTTTTTAGAAAGTGAACAATAACATGGTGGCTGTGCGAAAACTTTAATTTATCATTCAGTTTGACGGCCATAACTAACAGGCCATTGGACATAGGAATGTAACATTTCGTATGAAGATAGATTTTGAAGAGCTTCAAAGATTATTTACGTCCATGCTGCAAAACTCTGAGCTTTCGTAATAATAATTGTATTTTTAACCTGCTGACTCAGTAGTTACAGGAGCCAATTACAGAGTGAACACAAAAAGATCAAACATATACGAAGCATAGAAAACAAAAGAAACCTAAATGCGTATGATCGATCGGAACACTTTCTCGTGTAGAGAAGGTTTCGCCAACGAAGAAACCTAAGCATCTTTTTTAAAATATAATATCTGGTATTCACATGAATGAATACTTAATCAAACTGTGCAAATGTATTTTATTTAACTATATGTTTCTAAATTTCTGGGTAAAACCCATACCAAAAAAAATTGTAGATTGTGGGTGAATTAATTAACTGTAAGTGCGAGATGTTGCAGGAATTTCTGTGATTTCCGTAATCTCTTGTTCATTGACATTCTCATTTAAAGGTTCCATTTTCAAATCTGAATGCCGACTAAATTAATTTACAAAAAACACACATACTTTAAAAGACTTTCGCTTTGTACAGTAACCAATACCAGTTACTTACACAACCGAATTGAAGAAGTCGTTCTCATCACCTGGCATTTTAATAAGATGTCCAACAGCCCTGAGTTTCAACAATTCCAGCGCTTGGTTTTTGTTACAGAAAGTGCAACAGCGTTTATTTCCATAATGAGGAAAACTTCTCACTTAATAAACTGAGAGGAAAAATGTGATTTCAATGAGTAAATATCTCAGAAAAACCTTTTATAATAAATTAGGAATTTTATATATTCCGATGCATTTCGCCGAACGGTGACGACCTGCTTAACTTAGAAATCAGAGACACGTGGAATATTAAACAAAAAACACAGAACTAGAGAGGTCAGAATTGTTTGGGGTATTAACAGAAGAGATAGATTTAAAAATAAATAAATTTCGACTCTATAATAATTTTGTATCCAAATTCAATTCGGGTAACATATTGAACTCTTTATCGATGTATATTTCTAAAAGCGATGTCGATGGGTCCTAAAATTATCATCAAGAGTATTTTAGCAATCCAACTTTTCTGTCTTACCCCAAATCCCACCTAAGCCGAATGAAGCTCGGTGTGATTACAATCCGCCCTGGCTGTCATGTCATTAATAAATACGCGTTTCTCTTAATGCAAGTATGCCAGTAATGCTCAAATTATTTATTTAACGGCACTCTAAAAACATCTCATTTTGTTTTAACGTCTGGGGGAACGGTACAAATAGATCGGATGTCAACTGTCAGATGTTACCTCGAACTACAAAAATCCCCGAGGAAATCAAATCGGTTGGATTTGTTAATGAAGCACGAACAAAAGGTCAGCGCAACAACGAATAACTTTATATTTGTTGCTATCAACTGAATTTAATCTGTGCTACCACGTACAAGTCCAGTCCTCGGGCCGGGTCAGGCCGAGAGCCAGGCTAAAGGACGAAACACTTTCATATTCCAGGGTTCCATTTTACCACAGGGAGTTTATTTCCAAACCTTTATCTATGCAATCTAACATTCCGTATTAATGAAGATCCAATTTTCACTACTGCCTGGTAATACAACAACGATATTTCAGTATTCGACGTAAGATACATCGTCGTCTACGATTCTGATTTCAAAACAATGAATTAATGCATTCCGGTATCGAGTAAACAATTTTAATATCAGTATTTGCAATTACGTAACTCCGATTCATTTTCATGTTAATTTTCTGCACATAAATTTTTTTCGACAGAATAAATCAAGAGTAAACATACGACACTGCATGCATAAGAACTAGGTATCATTTGAATAAAAATTTCCTCGGATATTATCCATCGTCTAGTAAAATATAAAATATAAAACGTAAAACGACGTTTCGGAGATGGGACTCTATCTCCGTCTTCAGGTTCATACACAGTTGGGCCCACTAGATAGAGCTAATCCCTATCTCCGGAGATAGAGTCCCATCTCCGAAACGTCGTTTTACGTTTTATATTTTACTAGACGATGTATAATATCCAAGAAAATTTTTATTCAAATGACTCTTTACCATCGTCCAGAAGTTTTAGATTTGATATAGGTATCATTTGTTCGATTTCAGGTTCTCAGGGGGACGAGTATGAGCGCAAAAGTCTTCTTTGATGCTATGCCGTATACTCTTGTAAAAGTTTACCGACGTTTCGGAGGTTCTTCGTCAGGGATAATTTACCTTTAATTTGGTAAATATAACCTACATCTTAAAAATGTTTCAAATAAACGTAACAGATTTCAAGCAGGCCCACAAATATAACATGACACAATTGTGTTACATTACTTTCGTTATTGCGGAAAGAGCTTGTAGAAGAAGTGCCTCGTGGAGTAGATAATTTTCTGCTGGTAAAGACGTTTTACAATATCACAAGTACTTATCTTATATAATAATTATTAAGTAATCTGTTGTTGCGTCATACTACGTACAAGATGGATGACATTTAAGCTAAAAGACTCCATAACGCAGATTATATGAGACAGTACAGAAAACGTAAATAATTAGAAGTATTAGATAATGAACCTAAAGTTCCAAAAAAAGTTGTCAGTGGAACCACGGTTTCTGAGATTTTGACGTAAATACGTCTATACTGTAAGGAAGTTTATATATTGGCTTTATTATAAATATTTCCTTTATTCTTTATTACTACCAGAAACTTAGATTTATGAATCAAGTTTCTCTTTATATGGACGTTGCTATAAGAACTCCTACGGGCAATGTTGTGTTTCATTACTGTCTTCAACAATCGGCTTTCCAGACCATTGTCATTGTTTTGTTACCCAAGAAACAGTTTAGTTATCTGTTTATTGACATTGTTGTGTTTCATTACTGTCTGCACTTACAGTCAACTCTCTACTAGAACAACAATATCTGAGTCTTTGTTCTCTGCTCTCAACGCGCGCGCTCACACTCGCACTGTCCTTTCGAGTCTATCTGGTCCCCCGAGCTCGGCGCTCTTCACATACGCAAACACATCGGCCCGTAGCACCCCAATGGACACACGCTGGCCCCTCAGCCGCCACGGTACACGAACCCAGTGCTCTCACACGCAGCCGACACCAAACCGCTCATTGGCTCCACTCACTGGACTCTCTCTTCTCTTACATGCGATTCACAGCTCAGCTCTTTTCAGACTCACTCGAAAGACGATTGTTCACGGCAATAATGAAACACAACAATGACCGTAGGAGTTCGTATAGCAACGTCCATATAAAGAGAGACTTGATTCACAAATCTACGTTTCTGGTAGTAATATAAAATAAAGGAAATATTTAGAATAAAGATAATATATAAACTTCCTTACAGTATAGACGTATTTACGTCAAAATCTCAGGAACCTTGGTTCCACTGACAACTCTTTTTTGAGCGTTTAACAAATTACATGGAGCAAAGTCCTTCTTGAGAAGATTGTTAAATTCTCCGCGTTTTATGAGACTCTAAGGTCAATAACATGTTCATAAAAAGTGCACTACCGGTCACTATCTTGAGTCAGAAACATCTAATCTAAAGCCTCCAACCACACATCCCTAAAATCCAGTTAAATATTATTGTTCCATCTACGCCTAGGTTTTCCGAGTCATTTTTTTTTTACAGGCTTTCCAACCAAAAGTTCCTTACCATTTTCAACCTTACCCATATGCACTACATGCCCCGCCCATCTCACCTTCCTTAATTTGAGTAATAATATTTGATGGTAAGTGCAAATTGTTGAGCTCTTTAGCATGCAGTTTTCTCCAGGATCCAACACTTCATCCATCTCGGGTCCAAATATTCTCCTAACACTCTGTTCTCAAACACCCGAAGTATGTGTTTCTTTGAGGGTTTTTATATGACGCGCGTATCACAACGCCTGACCTCAAAATCATGGAGACGAATGACCACAGAGAACCTGCCACCTCCACAGAATATCAAATTTCAACAAAATCCAAAAAGGATTTTGAAAAATTAAACATGCAATAAAACGGGTGAGGTACTGAAGACGGGAATTAAGAGCTGAAGATTTCTGACTTCTGGGTTGTTGCGCTGTGTAGTCTGGTAGATGTT
>NW_019060171.1:221548-259476 GCF_000696155.1 Zootermopsis nevadensis | reverse complement strand
GTTTCAGAGGTCACACTGCCTCCATCATCAGGGCGATGAAGATTTCCGTCTTCTGGGTTGTTGCGCTGTGTAGTCTGGTAGATGTTTACCAACGTTTCAGAGGTCACACTGCCTCCATCATCAGGGCGATGAAGATTTCCGTCTTCTGGGTTGTTGCGCTGTGTAGTCTGGTAGATGTTTACCAACGTTTCAGAGGTCATACTGCCTCCATCATCAGGGCGATCGAGATTTCTGTCTTCTGGGTTGTTGCGCTGTGTAGTCTGCTAGATGTTTACCAACGTTTCGGAGGTCATACTGCCATCGCCAGAAGACGGAAATCTTCATACTCACCGCTGTGAAAACCTCAAATCTTACGAATTAAGAGCTGTTTTCTGGAAGGCGCAGGTCATAGAGGCGAACACGGGGTTACAGCGAAGCTAAAACTGATCCTTGGGTCATTAATCTATTCACACTTCTTCAGGAGCACGGTAAGACGACGTCTTCGTGACGCGAAAATAAATATTTCAGTGGTAACACTAAGAGCCAGGGCATGTTCCTGACGAGACTTGCAGAAACCACGAAAAAAGACAGTCAAAATAATAAAACCGGCAGCCAAACAGAAATTGGAATCATGCCCCACCCCTCACAAATAAATCTACAGCGTGATCGATTAAGAACAAAGATCTAGTCTATTGTATTCATTCTTCCTTTGCGTGTCTTTTAATTACCTTAACATTCGTGTGATAAAAGGATAAATCACATTCTCTAGGCCTATTATTATTTATTTGTATAATTTCTTTCCTTTTATGTTTCATCTCTGTTTTGTTTTATTTATTTTAATTTCAGATTTTAAAATCATGAATTAAAACGATCCGTGGGAAAAAAAGAGTTGAATACAACCTACGGACGCTTCGCTAGACGCCATGACGTAAACACCCACACGTTTTCAAGGGCACGCGGTTAAAATGTCACAAGTCGGAATTAAACTGTGTGGAAACAAAGGACGCACGCTTAACGAAAACATTCCTCGAGACAACCGGCAAATTAGTTTAAACGTCCCACGAAACTCGACAACAGAAGCGCTAAACCGCAAACGCCCAACCGCTTAAAATAAGTAGGAATACGTACTGACCGCTGTAATTCGGTGGTTTCAGAAATGGAATTGCTGTAACGGACGGATAAAGCTCACTTATTTTAAAAACTTTCAGCACAGAATACGTAAAAGTTAACAAGGGAGGAGGAAGGGGCAGTACTATAAACGTCAAACAAATTGAAGCGTGGGTGAGTTCATAAATCTATAAACTGGTAGCGATTCTGGTCGCTTACACGGCAAGTAGTTGGCCCGTAGTTGATAATTAGGGTATAATTCAATTAATATTCTAGCACTGGATGAAACTTCTGTGTCTGATTTGACTTACTATTCCCAAAGTGACTGATAGCTTCTTCTCTGTGCAAATTCAAAGGCATGAGAAAAATCCGATACGAAAAATTTGCCAACTTTTACGGGCATTAAGGTCGAAAGCGATTAGGTCTTCGTCTTGTAATTGTGTCGGTCTCTGGCAGATTACGGAGTAAACGTCAAACAAGAAGCCATCTGAAAACTGCAGTTTCATAACCTTTCTCAAGTACTGTCAAAGATTGTTAGTTGATACGACATTTCTTGTTAACCCTGTAACGCCGATGCTCGTATAAATAATATTTAAAAATTCAGTTCTTACCTCAAGAAAAACACACACTACAAGATTAGTTGATTAATTAATGCTGTTTTGGGGAAACAATCGTTGTTTATTCAGAACAACATGCAAAATGTATAGTTATTGAATGTTAAAGTGAGTGTTACATACAAAGAGTAGCCACTGGACTTTTAAGGGTTAAAGCTTTGATGGAAAATAATTTCTGAAGGACATATTTACCTACAAGGTGTTACAACGCAGAAGACTAGCATAAAAGTTTAACGTGACTTCAGGCCTATCGCCAGTACATTTGTGCCAAAATAAAGCGTGTTTAAAAATTCATTAGCATTAACTTAAACTTCCAAATCCCAATGCTTCTTAATAAAATCTAAAATCTATTTACATGCAGCTCTCAGCAGCGATCGGACCCGAATTCGATGTTTTGTCCAGGCATTTTCCTGAAGGAACTGAATAAAACCACAAAAATCCACAAGCCGGACTCCCGAGCCAAGAATTGAACCTGGGACCTACCGAATAAAAACAAAAACTAACCACTCGACAGCCGCGTTCAGTGGACTACTAGTGACGTCAATTACTCGTGGGTAATGCTTACTTTATACCGGCCCGTGGCAAGATAAATATTCTAGACGAATTTGAAAGCACAAAATAAATAACATTCTCCGCAAAGGTTCTGGGTCAAAAATCGATCCCTTGCAACACTGCATTCAATTAATCAAGGTCTTTTTCATGAGTAATTTACGGAAACAAAACTGTATTTTTATATCTCAACAAATATTTCCGAGGTTACCTTGTAAAAAATATATTAAGCTACAAATGTACATACCGAAACGAATAAGAACTGTTCACATAGCTGTAAAAAATATATTAAGCTACAAATGTACTTACCGAAACGAATAATAACTGTTCACATAGCTAAAACTAAAATTATAACAGAGTACATAAGAATGAATCTGCCGACTTTTAACTGCGACAGAAATGACATTAAAAATGAACATACCATGTGGATCTCCTGTGTTCATTGCCGTTATCATTTAGATGAAGACGAAGCGGAGGTTACAGCCACGTGCACTGGTAGTACAGAAGCAATTGGCGTATGAGGTTGGACTGCCATACCCACTACACCATAACAACATTTTGCAAGTCGTTCTTATGCAAAAGAATTCCCACACACGATAACACAATCTCTAGTTTTTATGTGACACGACTTAATGTACTGCGCTAACGTAGCCGTAACCAAACCGGAACACACGACACAGAGTCGAAACACGTTATGAAAGATAACCTGCGTTTGTACAGAAATGAATTCGGACGCATCGCTCCGGCACTCTGTCGGCAGGCAGGCGAATGCAAACTACGAAACAGTTGCCGGCAGCCAGATCGCTGCGGTTGGCTGTATCGACCCAGCAGACATCGCTAGAAAGAAGGGGCGTGGTTACGAATGTTCACGTGATTTTCATCAAATTCAAAATTATTCTGTCCCATACTCTCAATCAGAGTTTCTCTTCAAATAAGCCCCCCCCACCCCCCCATTCACAATCCAGTGGCGAATTCTCTGGTCTGAATGGTAGTGATCACTAAAATTAGAGGAATTACAAATGTTAAACAAGGCCTACTACACAATTATTGTTCTTTTATTAAAATACCTGCGCATTGTGCTGCGAATGTTTTTTTTTCCAGAGAGCCAAAGTCGACTAGCTTGACTGCTGGTCTCACGTTCACATGCCTAAGCAGAGGTGAACGATCATCTAACCAGATATAGGGTGACGTGTGGTCAGCACGACGAACCCCCCGCCATTGCTAGTTTTCCTGACCGGATTACGCTACTTATTGTAGCTCCCCAATTTCCTCACGATGCTGGGTTGGCACCGGTCCCATACACGGTCGAAAGCTCATGAGAAAATTTCTTCTCCCCCGAGACTCGAACCAGCGCGCATTCCGTATCGCCGGTCCGAAGCATGATGCCTCAGACCGCGAGGCTACGGCGAATGATGGGGAGGTTTAATAAAACTGCATTTCCGCACTGATACAACCCAATTTCACCCATTTTGTTTCTTATACTTTATTCGCCTTCTGATGTGTTGCCAACATGAACTGTAATAACATGCTTGCTAAAACATTATGACCCTCGTAGAAAGTAAAATTTCTCGCCGATGGTGTGATACGTTTTAGGATTCCTAACTGTTAGGTTAGGTTAGGTTTTAATACAGAATATGTTATCGGCATGTCACTATTCAAATTTCGGAGGCTATGTTGCAATCACATCAAAATACTTAGAGCGGGTGCCAAAGTTTTATTTTCCACTTAAAAAATCACCACACACAACTTAATGTGCCCCTCCCTGCGCTGACTTCGTGTATCAAAGCGATGTCTTTTATTGAATGTCTTTAGTGCCCCTGGATGAATCAAGGGAAAACTAGAATATACATACGCAATTCGAAGAAGAAAACGAACACACAAAGAGTTTAACAGTTTTTATATTAAACATTATTCACATTTCTTACTAGGTCAGTTTCTATGTTTCTTGAAGTTAGAATTCTGAAAGGAACAGAAAGTTTTCGAAAACTGAATCTGTGTCCTTCCAGTCGATTCAACTCGAGAACCACTGAATGGATAGAGATGAAATTTGGTACGAGGATATCCAGATGTACGACTTTGAGGTCGTGGAGAATGGGCGGGAATCGGCCTAAATGTTCGTGTACGTAAATATTGTTTTTGTTAGAACAGGTTGGGACACTTTACTTTCGGTTATATTAAGTTAGGTTAGGTTACGTCACATCCATTACGTTAGGTTCGGTTAGGTTAAGGAAATTCAGGTTTAAATATGAATTTTTTTAATTTTGAATGTGGGTATTGTGAAATTTTTAATTGTGAATTTTTATATTTCGAAAAATTCTGAAAATTTTAAAATTGCGTGTGTTCACAAATTTTGGAAATTTAGAAGATTTAGAAAATGTCAAACTATGTAAATTTATTTCGCGGGATAAGGCAGACGTTATAGTACTAAATACCGAGTGACCACCGGTATAAGTGGTCTCCCTCCACCAAGTGCCAACAGCCTCTTCGGAGGGTGGATGAGTGGGTGGAGGTTCAGGGCACCCTCATGCCCTTCGGGTGAGAAATCATCCCTAAAGGCGGATGAACCCGGATGGGTCAACCACATAGGATGCTGTAGGCAAGGGGAATCCACCGCATTAAACATCATCAGGATTTACCGAGTATCAGCAGTTCAGGAGAAAAATGAGCCGTACTCTTTGTGAAATATTCCGGAGGTAAAATAGTCCCTCAAACGGATATCCGAGTGGGGACTGCAGGAGACTTCGCTTTGAAAAAGAAGAAGAACTGTAAAAGACGAATTGGAACATAGAATGTTAGGACACTAGACATAGCAGTGTTGGCTGAGAGTGAGTAAGACCTGGTAGCGACCCTGGCGGAGAAGGTGAGCACCAACTTGAACATCTTCAAAGAGAAGACTAAAACACGGCACGCAGGCGCATTGCTCACTGGGCAGCGAGCGGCTGGAGAACGAGAGTCCTTCACGTGTATCTTGGATGCAGTTATCATCAGATGGAAGGCAAAAAGCGAAAGTTATAAGCCGCATTAATTAAGCGAAGCTCGCCTTAAGCAAAAAGCACAACCTTTTCACCTCTAACAGCATTGATAAACACATCTGGTAAAGACATTTGTATGGAGTGTATTATTATATGGAAGTGAGACCTGGACAGTCGGGGAGGCAGAGAAGACGAGAATAGTGGCATTTTAAATGTGGTGCTACCGTAGAATATTGAAAATCCCCTGGGCGGACAGAGTGTCAAACGAAGAAGTGCTGCTGAGGATTGAGGAGGAGAGGCCGTGCCTACGATACACGATCCTTGAAGGTGCTGAAGAGGGAAAGAACGCTAGGGGCACACCGAGGTTAACATATATATATTTTTAGAGCTTTTTATTAAAACGACATGTTTCGACGGGTAATACCGTCGTCTTCAGGTTTTTATCAATTTAAAATATTTTAAAAACTATTAGATATTTGATGCAATATATTATAATGATCCGTAGTTCTGTTTGTAGCTTTCCATTTTCATGGTAAGTTGCTTATTGTAGTCAGACGTTATATTTATCTGTGGAATTAATGTTTAATTATTTTCTTGGAATGAGTATGAATTGACATAGGAAATAAATAAATAATCGTATAAATATATATTAAAAATAGTATACGAGGAACATACCAAGAGATATTATATAATTTTACAACACCAATAAACTTCAAACGTTTGTGTATAGACTGTACAAAATAAATATATATATATATTAATCAGTTAATGGAGGACACCGGCTGCCCCTCCTTTACAGCATTGAAGAGACTTGCTGAAGATCGAGAAGCTTGGAGAGCTGATGCCAACCAATCCTACAAATAGGATTGATTATAAAAGAAGAATAATAGTACTAAATGCGTGGTCCAAAGAACGCATGAGGATCTAATGCGTATTCCGGTACGAAATACACTTTCCGATCTTGTTGAAACAGTGATATATATGTCACTGTTGCCTTTGATACTGCTGTTTCATTTGTTATTCCCTTGGTTTGCCTGCTGACGTCATAGCCCGTGATGCGACGTGGAAGTTACGTGAAGAACTCCTTTTGAATTTCATTTTACTCCAAACTGTTTCTGTGTTGTCACTAAGTCTTCAGTGTCAAGTTATAATGTACAGCTGGAAGAAAACACATGACCTTGAAACTCGAAATACGTTGTCACTTGATGATTGTTTGCAAATGCCGATAGACTAACTTCCTGTGACATTCCGTGGAATGAACTAAGTTCTTGGCAACACAAACACCCATACTAAGAACATATGTATCAAGACCACTTGGTGAAAAATATATAGAATGTCCATAACTGATTACCCTGATCAGAGTATGCTATAATTTTTTAATGATGAATCCAACATCCGTCTTCTTTTTACAGGTAAGCACGTATAGACATTTTAAGAGCCACTACGAGTGCACATGAAGAAGTTTATCAATAATGTAAGAAAACTTTGTATATTTATAGTCCGCGACTGTAATCTTGAGACTTGCGGGGTGAGGAAGTGGGGTGAAGGAGGAAGGACTTCCTGCATTCCTTGCAAGTCTCAAGATTACAGTCGCGTACTGTATCTACTTCTGTTTAAAACTGTTTGTGATTACCAGTGATTATTAAAAAAATATAGCATACTATAATCAGGGTAATCATTTATGAGCATTCTGTATATAAAAGTACACTGTTACCACCATAACTTTCCATACTCTGTTCTCTGTTGCAGTACAAATTACACTAAACTTAGTGTTTACGTCGTGAGAAAGGAACTGGCTGTTTTTTAGCCACGATATCGACACAGAGCACAACTCAACTATTCGTCAGTACCTGTTAATACCGATAGAGGCGCGTACTCCCTGCCTGCCACTTCCTGTCAAGTTCATATTTCGTCCACTGCAGATTTGTGCGTGTGTGCGCGCGAAGCGAAGGGACCTATACCACATCAGTTATCGGCCTGTAGGACTGAATGACAGAGCAACTAATTTTCAAGGATGAAATGAAAAGGATCCAGAAGGAAACAATCATGGAAATTTTAAATAAATGACAATCTGAGCGTCCGTACCTAGGAACATTAAAAAAACCCGATGAAATCTGACTGTTGTCGGCTTCTAGGGGAGTAAGAAACAAGACTTTTCTAACACAAAACGGGAGAATCATTCACTCAGCCATGAAGCCTTTTTGGGTCATGGATTATTTAATGTGGCTGCTCAAACTGCACGAATAATATTGCTTTAACTGATGGTGAGTAGGTAAGGATTTTAAAGAATACGGTAGTGACCAATTTCAACGGAGTATATGTCAGTCATTACAGGAAACTGTAAGTATTGACATCAATTTAATTTAATTGAAATAGTATACCAAGTACTTACAACAAATCAGAATTTTGAACAGCAGACAAGGAAAATAAACATTTTCTCTTTTTATGGACGTTCTAGAAAGAATTTTATATTTTTTTCTGTCTCAGATCTAAATCTGTACCAATTCTCACGTTTTTCCAGTTCTTTTAGTTTACCGGTATATAATATCAAAAATTAACCACCTAGTTCACCCACACAAACACTTTCTTGCGGTCTTTGTTTCCAAATACTTGCAGCATTTTTGTGTCTGATCTCAAACACTGCTCGATATGCCTTCATCACAACCACAGCGCACGCATGTTGTAATTTCACAGAAAGCTTGGCGTATTGGAGCGAAATTTTATAAAAGAAGTCTGCAGCGAAGGTCGAGTTTTGTTTTTGAACAGTGTCTACTACGCTCAAATCTCGGGAGAGAGGGGAGACGCCAGTTACAAGCCGAAGTGGGATACACGTTCAATTCAGTTTTTAAATATCGTGTATACTAATTGAAACGCGAAGAAACATGTTTGTGCAGCCCTTCAAAGCCCAGTGATGCCATCTGTCTTAGTTTGTAACTCTTCATTCTGCCGACAGGGTTTCGTTCGATTCTCACTAAAAGAACCTGGCTAGGGACCCACTGGCGCGACTAGCCGAGTGCGGCTAGCCGCGCGCGGTTTTATTAACTCGCGACTACGCGCGGCAAGCATTTATCAGTATCTAAATGGAGGTTTAAGAGATAGCAGCCCCACTGTTCTGTCATGTCCGTCGCAAAATCGACGATACTGGATACATCCCATGTTCTTGGAACGTTCCACAAAAAGTTCATTCCATTTGCTGTACGATGATTTACGCAAACACGACGAGAAGTTTTTCAACTACACAAGAATGAGTGTGAAATCGTTCGATCAACTGTTACAACTGATCAGGGAGGAAATAGGAGGAACGGATACAAATTTTCGCCAGGGAATACGCCCTGAAAAAAAACAACTGATGTTCACTTTAAGGTATGCAAAATTTATTTCAGTTATTACACGTCAATTGTTAATTATTTAGTTAAATAACTCCACATAGTCTGAACCCTGTGACAGTTTCCGGCGATACAGCAGAATGCTCCAAGGAGTGGTCTGATGTTGACGGCCTGGATGGTGCGATGAGGTGGGGGTAGCAGATTTGTCGAATGCAGTCCGTGAGTTGTATGCGGAGAAAACAGGTTATGGTCGATAACTCTGAATCAACTTGATCAGTTCAATTTTCGCCGTACTTTTGGAGTAGTCTGGTATTTTTTTGAAGTCATCCAGAAGTGACAACAAAAATAATTTATCAGAGTCATGGTGTTCGCTCTCTATGCAAATGGGTTTATACCCGGTGGCAGTGTGAATAACCATTTCCAAACCAACGTAATCTTCAGTGCTTGTTTTCTTTGGAGGGGGGCGGTAGGTTTGGGACGATGGAGTATCCGACGTTTCTGCTACCACCTTCAGAAAGTGAAGCTGCTGAAAATATATGTACGAATTCTTTTTGGGGGCTGCGGCACCAATTCGTATGTTCTTTAACCGTCTTAATTCTCGGAAATAACTGTCTCTGAGGTTCTTCCATTTCTTTTGTAGCTGTACACCTGAAAATAACGAAAAACATATTTTATTTTATTGACGTAAATACGTCTATATTTTAGGATCAGTGTCATTCGGCAAAAATGTGTTACGAAAACGTGAAACGAAAAAGTGTAACTGCATTGTTATGTTACCTTGGAAACTTCAACTTTTTACTCGGCATTGTTGTTACCTATAAAACATTTCATTACATTGCTGATGGCACGTCTTATATTTGGTTCCGTATTTTTCCGGTGGAGTGCGTCTGTGTGTTTGTATGTCGTGTCCTTGAGTAAATGTGAGGTAAAATTATCGATATATTTTGTCGACATTTGACATAGGACACCAATATGTTACCACAAGTTTCACGTGTGCCCCGAATTCCGCGCCCACCAAGCATACTCAGCATTTACCTAGGAAACGTTACATTACATTTCATTACATTACTTTACATTACATTCAGCTACCACAGACCCATCTTAAGCGTAACTAATTCAAGTTAAATAAGCAAAGTCTTAATCAAAATTTACCCAATTGTAAAGCATGTATAAAGGAAATATTTAGAATAAAGCCAATATATAAACTTCCTTTCCGTAAAGACGTATTTACGTCAAATTCTCCGGAACCGTGGTTCCACTGACAACTTTTTATTTTCAGGTATCTAGCCACGGGATGCAGTTTAGCTGAGTTTTCCCATAATTTTAGACTTGGAAAGACTACTGTCAGAACAATAATACGACAGGTTTGTTCTGCCATATGGACCAAGGTGAAAGAAGTGTGTTTACGGGAACCTACAGAGGAGGAATGGAAAAATATTGAGGAAACGTTCCAAAAACAAATATAGGTGCTGTTGACGGGAAACATATCAGAGTGAATCGGCCACCTCACAGCGGATTATTGTATTTTAACTACAAGAGATATTTTTCTATTGTGTTCCTTGCAGATTACAAGTTCATCAGAATTGATGTTGGATTCCGCTATTTATCACAAACTTATAAACAAGGAACTGCAAATCCCAGATAAGTGTCCAATATCTACAACTAATACTACGCCTACGCCTTGGTGACGAGGCATTTCCTCTCTCGGAAAACCTGATGCGTCCTTATCCCGGCAACAATTTAAGCCTCGAGAAGGAAATCTTCAACTATAGGCTAAGCCGAGCTCGAAGGGCATTTTCCATCGCCCATTGGACGTAAATATTGATGTTGCAATCGATATCGTGAAGGCATGTTGTGTTTTACATGACTTTGTTAGCACCAGAGATGGCATCGGATATGAAGACACTTTGCGTTCTTTTCCAACATCACATGAGACGTCACGAGATCACACAAGAAATACAAGACGTCCAGTATCTTGTCGAGATATGTTTACGCAGTGAAGGCCAGGTCCCATGGCAAAACAAATGCATTTAACTAATTTACATGTAGAAATCCACGTACATATACACCTGAAAATACATATATAAATAGTTTGTAACTACTTACCAAGTTGTTTCTTTTCTAACACATCCTGTTCCTCCCCTCCGAATCTCTGCACTATTTCTTCCCACAGTTTTTTTCTTATATTTTTATCACTATATTCATTCAAACCGCTGTTCCACAGTGCTGGTCGTTGTTCAATTTCCATAATGAACAAATCTGTGTCAAAAGATTTCTCGGACATCGCCATATCGAATACACGCAACTCCCGCGTGCGACCTGCAGCGTCACTGAGTTCGCTGCGGTTAAATTCGTTACTTTTATAGCCGCGCGCGACAGCTCTGCCGCCTGTGTTCCGCGTTCCTAAACTTAACCGCGCGCGACTCGGCAGCCGCGCCGCGTCAGTGGGTTTACACCTATAAAAAGCAATACAAATAACAACCGCG
Organism: Zootermopsis nevadensis; assembly: GCF_000696155.1. The sequence goes on along the minus strand of NW_019060171.1, from coordinate 248,443 downwards.
CGCGACAACACTCGACACGCCGCACGCGGCTAGTCGCGCCAGTGGCTCCTAGCCTAATATACGGATGCCCTGTGCATTTTATGTGCGTGTATCATAAACATCGAAGGAAAACTCTGAATGCGAAAACAGCGTGGTGTTCATTTCCAAATATCCACAATCAGATTCCATCAAAACACTATTATTGGCCTGGCCTGATTAAAACATCGCTTCGTAACAAATACATAAATATGTACTTTTCTGTAATATAAAATAGTAACGTAGCGTTATTTACCTGTGGCTTATTCGACGACACTGTCAGTATCTCAGATTGACTTGCGGGATGATTTATGAATCGGAAAGGATAACGAAGGTAGCGGTTATACTGCGTTCCTACGTTTTTGGCCACTGAACTTTGTGAATTGGAACCTCGGAGCGAGTCACTTACCATAAGTTTGCTGGAAGGGATGGCAGCAGGCCGCGTACAGTACACTCCAAATAAAATATCACCACGGTATGTAACACAGGAAAGTCGATTTCACTGCACTACACATCACTAGAAAATTAACACTGCAGAGATTATTAGATAATAAATTTGTTCTAGTTTCTCCACATGCTGACATACATTCTCCCATTCCTCTTGCCCAATTTCTTCGAATCTCTGGCGACACAGATTCTCGACATCCTTTATTTTCAATGACGTGTTCTTGCTTGCAACCCGTTATTTTATATTGTCTGCCAAAATCTGATCAATCACATAACATTTGTGCTTTGACTTATTTAATTTGATTAAATCGTACAGTTGAGCTTTGAACACGTTGTCACAAAATGGGATGTTCATTTCCAATAGCCAGGCTTTCATTTCGTCCATCTTTGATTAAGACCTCGGTGGTTTGTCTGTCTGAGTGTTGTGATACGAGGCGTTGTCAATGACCAGAAAGGAGAATGCATGCTGTTAACACAGCACAGTCGCAAGACAACGTCAGGCTTCCACACTGATGCACTGACACAGATTGTACTGACCGACGGAAACTCCTTCCTTCACTGAGTGGTCCGCATACTGGGCTGTCCCTACAAGGTCAGCGGCCATAAGGGGTGGATCCAGTTCTAGAACCTGTGACATTTGCCTGTAGGCAGTGCGGAAAGCAACGAAATGTCGGAACTCCACGTCTTCAGAAAGAAATTTGAACTCCAAACTTCCATAACACGAACTCGGCCCTTATTCCTATTGCACTGGAGGTTGAGTCTGGACGTGGTGGCAAATCAGGACACCAGATCCAGCTTTGAATCGAATCAAGACTTACGAAGGCTCGTATTAGTTGCACGAAGAAAATGTTTACACTAATGCAGAGCGAGACCTCTGCCATTTATCACAGCAACTATTTTTGTAACAAGCTGATAGAAATTAAAGCAAGCTGGTAGCAGCCTCATTCATAGTCTAATAAATGTGTTTAAAGTAATACTAAAAATTGATGCACTAAATAGAAATAAAATGTTCATTTAAGGTAAACGCTGTCCTGATCTAAACTTCATGAACTTGCTCATTTCATACCAAGTCAAATAAAAATAAATTAAGTTTCAACTATACCATTATTAATTTGCATTGTTTTCATTTTCAAGTAGACCTGCAAGCAAAGGTTTCCCGAGAGTTTCAACTTTTGTTGTGACAAAATCCCTAGATATGAATTAGTGAATTTCAGCAATTTTTAGCATGCGGTAGGCAATTTTCTTCCACAATATCATTATTTAAAAAGTCAGAAACACAAAATTTTGTGTCCAGCATTAATTTTTCTCAAGAACTCGATTGGTGCAACGTTTATACATACATCTGCAATAGTTTTGAAGTTATGACCTTCGAAGAAGCCTTTTTTTTAAAAACTGTATAACCGCCCACCTCTATTCGCACTTGTATCCCGACTAGCTGAGAGGTGCGATCGGCACAGTTTGTTATAGGATCTATTACTCAAAGAATATATGTGTGATGGGAACTTGCGTGTGGAATGATGCAACCATGTCACAACGTCTGCTCCAGACCGTGTCGGAAGCTGAAGTCCCTTGATACTTGCCAACGTGAGAGAACCGGACTTCCCAAGTAAAAAAATTTGTTCCTTCCCACAAGCTATTTCCTTTCTGACCATTGTCAAAAAGACGATCAACACGTGTCTGCGTTTATGGGGTGGGGGATAGGTTGTTCATGTTTTATATTGAAAGAAATCATTCTGCCAGGCACTGAAACTGTTATTTTACTTGACTTTTCTAAGAGCAGCTCATTTTTATGTCAATTTGGAAAGAAAACAAGAGATCAACTAGAAAACTGATCTGGCCACTCACTTTCCAGCCTTCAATACTTTATTGTCACACATCAGGGGCAGAAAATGGCATAAAACAAGTGACCGTCTTGAGCAGACAGCAACTATGGTCCTCTCTTTTGGAAGTAACATTATACACCGACTGGTTTCCGATGTTTTGCCACGTGTAACAGATGTACATTATTTCTGTGATGGTATGAGACCACAATACAAGAACTGTAAAAACTTCTTACACTGAAGTTGTCATAAAGAAGATTTTCACGTAACTGCAGAATGGTGGAACAGTAAAGACACCAAATTTTATATTTCTGACTTTTTAAATAATGGAGATATTTATATATTTATAAAAAAAAGGCTGCAACATCTTAAAAACTGCCGAACTTCATTAACTGATACCTTCGAATTTAGTCACAAAACAAAACTGAAACATTGGGAAAACTTTTACTTCATGGATATCCACTTGCAAAATAAAAATCACAAAAATTGGTGATGACATGATTGGTGGTACCGTTTGATTAAATGTCGAATGACCCAAATAACTACTTACCAATGCCAGGAAAGACAAAATTTTGCATTCATATTACATTTGTTAAGATCAGATGTTGGCAGAAGAATGGCAAAAGGTAAATTTATAGATCTTCCAAAAGCACATTAAAAATCACCATGGTATGGTACTTTACAACCCCCCCCCCCCCCCTTCACCCATAAAAGCCCTTCACTGTACATCTCTAAATGTTATTAATGACGAATTACTAATTTCAATTTTTTGGACTTTTTCAATCACCATTATTCGTCCTAAAAAAACACTGTTTCAGGAGATGGCTCTTCCCCCTTCCTTCTCCTTGATCTGATCATCCTAAATGTGTTTGGTGAAGAGTACAATTTACAAAGCTACCCACTACGCCATTTCCTCCAGCCTCCTTTGGTCCAAACACTCATAAACCCCCAATCTGCGTTCTTCTCGAAACGTAAGACATAAACGTTCATCTCCATACAAAACAAAAGGGTAAAAATATAATTTCTTACATTTTCATATTCAGATTTGTAAATAGCAGCCAGGAAAACAAAATTATAAACTGTAAGTTGCTAGCAAGAAGCATTGTATAATTTAAACTGCTCTTACTAATTACAATTTTGATTTGTTATCAGCATTCCCAAATATTAGAAATTTGCCACATTTTTAAATTATTTTATTTTGTCTTGCACGAACACCTACTTCACTTTTTTCCTTGTTTACTTAGTGACTAACTTCCTTATTAACATCGACATACATAAGAAGCTCATCTGTCTCATTCAATTTCAATGTTTCTTGACCCTTCTTCTTCTTCTTGTAGCGTTATAACCCCATGTGGGTCTTAGCTTGTTCCACGAGTTTTTTCCATTCTGTCCTATCATTCACAATTCTTCTCCATCCCCTTACTCCCATCGTCCTCACATCCTCCTCCACGTCGTCTACCCATCATTTCTGTGGTCTCCCTCTCATCCTTCTTCCCATCGGCCTCCATTCCATCACTCTTCTAGTTACCGTTTCCTTCCATTCTTGCAACATGGCCAAGCCAGGCTAACCTTTTGTTTCTTGACGCTTACTGAGAGCATATTCTACAGCAATGAGAAAAATAATGGTGATAAAAATTTCCTTGTTCCAGACCATTCTGAATAGGAGATTAGAAATAGTGTCCCACAACAGGATGTCCATAGCCTAACTATGTGCTCTTGGGATCATTTTGAGTCAAAAAGTTCAAATAAACGTCGGTCCGACCGCAACGGTTTGTCAAGAAAATGCTCCGCACTCACTATGTATTGGCTGCGTTTCAGAAATTAGTTCACTAAGCCGCACGTAGACAAGACACAGGGCAGTCAGTGCTTCAAGACAATGTGACACCTCAGAGCTACTTGCGTTTCCTACAGGAAGAGCTGTGGCTGCAGCGAGATGGCGCACCTCCTCATTTTGGTAGGCAGGTGACTGAATTTCTGAATCGACAGTTTCCATACCGTTGGATTGATCGATGTGGTCCAGTTGCATGGCCAGCAAGATCACCAATCACCGGATCTGTTGCCTTTGGATCACTTTCTCTGGAGTCACATGAAATCTCTGGTGTATGCCGTCAAGTCAAACAGTAGGGCTGAGCCGCTGAATCAAATATTGGACTCCAGTGCTAATATCAGAAATGATCATGTCTCTGTGAAGAGGGCTCTTATTTCAATTACACAAAGGGCTCAACTGTGCATCAACAGTCAGGGTGGCCATTTCGAGTCACATAAATAACGTAAAAAATAAAAATGCAATTTAGAGTATAGTCTAAACTTAACAACAATGTAACCTAAAAATATATGGAAATAATGTAAAAGTTACAAATGCAATAAAATACCCATTGTCATTTTCTTGACAAACTGTTGCAGATTGGACCCATGTTTATTTGAACTTTTCAACTCAAAATGATCTGTCCCAAGAGCATGTGTTAAGCTATGGATATCCTGTTGCAGGAAACCCTCTGTATATACCTATTTGAGCCAAACTAAAAGTTTAATTTTAACACATTTTAATTAGACTGGTTTTACAGGCACACCAAATTCAATGAGAATTTTGTATAATACTTCTCTCTTAACTAAATCATGTCTTCCTGAAGTCTACAAATAGCCGAAATACTGTCCTACTCTACTCTCACATGTTCTCCAGTATCTGACAAAACAAGAAAAACTGATCAGTAGTTAATTACATCAGAATCTAAATTGATAATCCCCAGTAATTTTGTCCACATATGAACTTAACCTCACCAGAAGAATGATGGATTAAATTCTGTATGCAATTGATGACAATGATACTCCTAGATAAGCTACTTCTCAGCTTTTATCACCCCTATTATAAACAGGTACAATAACTGAGTCCTTTCACAGAACAGGCAATTCTTCCTTATTACAAATAGAATTAATTCATTTGTAGTTATCAGAAGTCAGAACACACTGTCTTATAGGTAATTCAGTGCAACATAAAAGTTGAATTTTGGTACTCACTGAAGTGGAGAACTCAAGGTCATAGCTCATGTCCCACTGAACTAACTGTACCTCCTGCTTGCTTCAGTTCTGTTGGAATGTGAGCAACTGGTGATTTATAAGTTTTCAACTTTTCAATAGCAATGTGTACCTGAAAACAGGCTCAGAAACTAAAGTCACAGCTGCATGCATGTAACTATTTCTACTTCACTCTAAAATTACTGTTTCATTCTGTAGCTTTGGTGATCAATTTAACAATAAAATATATAACACCCCAAAGTAAACTATATAACATCCTCAGAGGTAATGGCTGTACTGCAGGCACTGGGCAATAATTTCGTAAAAGTATTGATAAGAACGCATCTTGAAGTGTTATACGACTATTTGCAAACTGATCCTAACAACTCAGTTAAAATTCGAACTTGGTTGTAAATTCATTGTACTTAACACGCTTGTTAGAACAGCTACTGAAAATGTGTTCATAATATTTAAACATATTACATATCATAAATTATCTGACATGACATAAACATCCGTTTAAATTACCTCTACAGCTGAGCACAGGTTCATACACGGATATCGCAGTGGAGAATAAATTAAACCACCATTAAAAAAATCTTCTGTATTTCATATATAAAAGCATAAAATATAAATCTCATAAAAAGATACAACATCTGGAAAATTGTATTTCCTATTAAAACAATGACTAGCTGGAGGGAACATCATATAAAATGGAAATTAATTCCACCTTAACCAGGAACCACAATATCAAGGAAAGCAGAGAAACAAAATCAAAATGGAACTTGTAGAACATCATCTCCTGTTATATGGCAACCAAAGTTTCTGAAAATATTTTCAACCAAACCAATTCCTGCAGTTCTCAACAAAACCGCCGATATTTTCACAAAAAGTCACAAAGATGGAAATAAAATACAAACATCTAACCTTATCATACTGAAGTTCCTGATCAATACATCGATATAGGCAAATTCGATTCTACAGCAACTTCATAAATCGATTACCTATTATGCTGCCGCCTATTGTAAATGCAAGGAACTACCTTAACACTATGATACCGCTTCGTGTTATAGGTAGTTTTGAAAGCAAGTAATCTTACCAACTTAAGAAATACAAGGTAATCGCATTAGTTTCGCTGTCCATTGTCGTGGTTTACAGATTGGCGACGTCTAAAACCACAATTCCAAAACTTCATACGATTCAAGTTCACAAATTAAACTATTCTTCACGACTTAATAACACTACGTATGTCGAAAATCACTACACGTTCACTACCAAAATACAAGTAACCCGCGAATCCACCTAAAAATATTTTAAAATGTCGTCAATTACCAAATTACGTGACTAACACAATATCCAATACGAAAATAGCACCATGAAAACCCAATTTCAATCATTTATAATTAGAGATAATTGTTTTTCCTCTTATTTCTCACAAGAGAAAGTTATCAGGGGGGAAGCCATTATCTAAATTTCATAAATACAAAAGTGTGGGTATACATACATAAAATCCTGTTAACCGTCCAACCTTCATCCGCACTGTATAAATTTTGTTGGGAAAATATACATGTACGGTGTTCAACTGCAAATTCAGTCAGAAAACCCCGACCAAGACAGTAGGTCAAAATAAAACTGTCCCAGACAGTACCACAGCTTTGTTCATTTATGTTGCATTAGTATGCTCTCAGAAGCCAAAGCGTAGGTACTTTAATCACAGCATATTTCTGGACATATAATGGAACTGGAGATCATAAGAGAGAAATTCCATATACTATGCACTTGCTTATTTTACCCAAATAAAATTGTGTTCTCCATTTATTGCTCTTGCACTGACAAATGCAAGTACAATATAATGCAATATAAATGAACAAAAATTAAACATTTTTCTTTTTGTAAGGGTAAATACTTAACCACACATTCTACAGAAGGTGTACATATACTCTACCATATGGGAAATATAATTACTCTGTAACAATATCTATCACACATTAACAACACATGTAAACATGTATTTATGTTATAAGCATTCTATGTCAATCAATTAAAACCTAAAAGCACGTGCAAACAGGAAGGTGCATAAAGAATGAAAAGACTAAGTTTAGATATATGGAAACTTGGAGACTGTAGGCAACTGGTGCCAACTATACATACGACAATTAGCATTAACTGAGCTTCAGACAGTCTTTCAAAAATCCGAATTACAATTTCTGTACATCTGGTTTTGCAAATTCCACTGGGTGAATCAAACTTCAATTCATTACAATATATCATACATAACATATGTAATTAGGATAAATGGTACGAATATGGCTCATCATGTGATTTGCTTATTGAAACAAATCTGGTGCATTTTGTTTGCAGATGGTTTTGGTGTACTTAATTAATAATTATAAAATCAGTGACAATACTCATAACTGACATCTCACCATGATGTTCCACATACTTCCATTCAAACACAAAATTTCATGTTGATATTATTGTATATGGTCTATCATTAAACCATAACACCTATATGGACTGCAAACAATAAAATAGCAATGACTGAACCCAACCATGTTTCATTATTATGTGTTAAGATTACTTAAATTTTTGCTGAATTATCTGATTAACCATCACATTAAAGTTTTGAAGCCTCAACCTGAAATAAGTTCATTCCATAAAGGAAATTACACCTGACACTGTTCAAGCACAAAACACAAATTACTGAAGATCAGACATGTGCATGTGTGTACAACTTATGTAAGCTATGCAGTAATAGTTCAAAATTTTGCAAAGTATGGGTTCATTCAACTGCATACATCTTCCTTGATAAACATCATAACAGGATCTTCTTTAAGATTTACTGTTCCCAGCAAAAAGAAATACAAACCATTTGTGTTGTACATAACTTTGAAGATTGCCTATTAATTTTTGTCTTCCAATACAAATACAAGATAAACTGAAAGTATTTCTCAAAATTAAAGATCTCATAATAATTTTCTGGATGTAGAAAAGAAAAGTTACATGTATATCACTTTGAATTTCTAATTCATCTCCAATTCAAAAAATTAATTATTGGCAGCCATGTATTTACCCCTGTAAAATTCACCATCCACCAAAATGGCCATGATTTCCCCTGAAAGGCCTGAAAACTCCTCTATGTCCTCTACCAAAAGGCCTATCAAGAGGAGGTCGGAAGGGAAATCGGACAGGAGGACCACCGCGCATGGGTCCATTCCACATTGGCCTGGACCTGGGAATAAATCCACCACGTGGGAAGTTATTGAATGGACGACCTCGGCCTCTTTGACCCCTGTCCTGTTCCATTCTGCCCATATCAAGTTTTTCAAGTTCTGCTAGTTCATTATTCATCCAGTGTTCACTGCCATCTACCTCCAAATGTTTCTTCAGATGTTCATCTCCTTTTCTTGCAACAGGTTCAATTTCTGGGATACTGCTGACTTGTGTGACATTCTCTTCAGTTGCTATATCCTCATTATGATTTGGTGGGTCTTCAGTTGTTTCATCTGTACGAACATTCTCTGTAACACTACTACCAACGTTCACTTCAGCTGTTTCCTTTTCTGGATCTGGATCAGGAGTCCTCTGTCTCCCATCACTATTCACTTTTACTTCTGGTTTCTCCTGTTCTTTCAAAACAGGCTCTGATGTGGGTGAAGGTGAAGGTGGCAGTGACAGCAGAAGTGTTTCTGTAGTTACCTCCTCTTCCAAAGCAACTTCTTCACAAGACAATGTGTCTTGAATTTCAACGTGTGATTCTATTTCTGACTGAGGTTTTATTTCAACTGCAACATTAAAACTCTCTGACTGTGGTACAAGAACTATATGAGGGGGGAGAGGGGGAACAGGTGGTGGAGGAAACATCATGGAAGGTCTGAAACTCCTTGCCACACTAGGAGGAGGAAGCCTCTTTATTCCTTGGGGTGTCAACAGGAGTGGCATGCGAGGACGAGGTCCCATTCCACGAGGAGCATGTGTATTTCCTCCTATACCACTTATAGTTGGAATCTTTTGACAGCCATATACATGACTTCTTGACCTTACTCGGTCTTCTTTTACTTCATTCAGAGGTGAATTGGCTAAAATCTTTGAATGACTGTTTATGTTGAATGATATAACAGGTTTATTATTTTGAGATGTTTCAAAACTTTTATCTTTCTCAGTCACTACTTCTTTCTTCTCACTTGCAATTTCTTCAGCCATTTCTTCATCACTCATTTCCATATCCACACTTTCCACATTATCTTGGTTTTCATCTTGCTGCCTGCGACCAACAGAATGAGGCTGATGTAGTCTGTAATCCAGATCTCTCTGTTGCAAGATTTCTTTTTTGCTTAAATTGCTGATTATTGCCGTAGTACGATAATCTTGGTCACTGTGACACCAGTCCAAACGAGGAATCGGTGGAGGAGGCAATGCCGAATTATCACGTACAGGAGAACCAGTTAAACTAATAAGATTACGATGGTCCACATCTTTCTTACGAGGCATCAGCGGGCGATGGTCCATATCTTTTTTGGCCTTATTTGCTGGAGTTACAGGTGGAATCACACGGTGATCTGTATCCTTCAAATGTTTCACTGGGAGTGAAATCCGACAGTCAGTGTCTTTTGTGTGATTGATCTGTGGCAGTTGCACCAGAGTGCGGTGGTCTACATCTCCACTGCTGGACATCAACACAGAATCAACCACTGAATCATCATATTCGACCGGATCGCTGAAACCTTCCTTCTCATACAATGGTGGTGACTCTGGGGTGTCCAAGGTAAGTGGTGGTGCCTTATTCGGTGGCATGACAGGCATCCACTCAGTTGTTTTGTCATGTTCCTCTCTTTCCCAAGCAGAGGCAGTGTCACCCCATGTGGGAAACTTAGGAGGCAGTTTAGTATTCCAAGCATCTTCCTCCCGTTCCACTGATTGTTCATACTTGTATGATGGTTCTTCCAAAGGGAACAAATTTGGTGGCAATGGTGGTGGTTGCAAAGGGGTAGATGTTTGTCCAGGATAGTCATATTGGTCTGTTGTATTCAGTTCTGCGGTTGGACTGTAAATGGACTTTGAAGCAGTCTGCAGAAGTGTGCTCTGTGGAGGTGGATCCACATTAAGGCCTGGAATGATTGGACTGCCTCCCGATGGTATCAAAGACTTTAAGAACTCTGTGATGTTGAATCCCTCATCAGGCTTCGTTCTTGAATTTATTACTTCGATTGGTTTCCCCTTAAAAAGAAACAAAATTCCAAAGGTTTAGCAACAATATTAGTTTTAGAAATTAAAACTAAAACATTTAATATTATACATGAAACCAACCTCTGATGGTGATAATGTATTAAGCAATGGAACACCAACTGGATCATCTAATGCTGGCATAGGAGAAGGGGATAATAAGCCTTCTGTACTGGTTTCATTGAACAGGCTCTTCTGCAACACAGCACAGGGAAAAATAATGTTATCCAATTCAACAAGACATTTATGGAATTTAAATAGAAGTAATAATGGTTGTAGCCAAGAAAAATGCTATGGAGAAACTACCTAAATAACAAGGTACAGAAGATAGAAGTTGTGAAGTCGGTCAAAAAATGCTCAAATTTTTATGGAACTTGAGAATTTCCTGCTATGGTCATAAGAGGTTATCGCTAAATCACATCCTGAGAAGCTGAATGCAGTTCATATTCTCACATTCATTTCTTTAGGATCCATTTCAATATTCTCATGCACGTCCATTGGAACCCCAAGTGTCTCTTCCATCGATGTCTACCAATTCCCCCTTGAAGTCCCACTCATCACATCATTTGATTTGATCACCATAATAAGGTATACATAATGAGACAGAATTTATGCTCTTCACCAAATAAGATCATTCAAGACTTCTGAGATCATATAAAGATGCAGAAACCAGTGGAACAAACTGAAAGTTATGGACACCAAATTACAGGCAACTCTCGGTTTACGAACGAGTTCCGTTTCAAGACGTTGCTCATTACACGTTTTTGTTTGTTATGTGCATCTTGCATTCCTGAGATTTTACGATACATATAGTATATGTTAGCAGCTATTTTATAGCATTAAAACCATGTACTAAACATCGCAAGCAGGTGATGATCCTATTATATTATAATAGGGGCAATCACCAATTTATTTCCCACGAGAAAACATTCTACGCGGCGTGGCATGTAAACCAACATTTTTTTTACTGGCTATATTCGTTTTATTAACCAAGAACAGTTCAGTATAATTATCATATAATAATTTTCTGATAATTATTGTAATAAATACATTCTTTAAAAGTTTATTTATTTAAATCATGCAATTATGTTCACTATACATTTGGCATTTCGTTTTATAAGGAACTCTATCTATTGGTGACTTTAAGAAATTTTGAATGAATTGTGACGTTCGTTATAGCGAATGTTCGTAAATCGAACGCTCGTAAACCGAGAGTTGCTTGTACTGAAAAATACAACTGTTTGCTGCTCATTTTACTTGAATATGCTCTTCCAAATGCTCAAATGGAAAGATTGTGAATAATGAAGTAGGAAGGATGTGGAAATGGCCACAGCCTATTTTAAGATACTATTTAACAATGAAAAACCTCATTCAGAAAAGCTCACCTCTGGACCAAGAATCAAACCAAGGACATCTCAAAAATGAAGCAGAAATGCTAAACTTTCAACCATGAGGTTCATTGGAAAACAGAGTAATGTGGAAGCTCTTGATAAAAAGAACCTACAAATTTGGGGGGGGGAAGCTGCCCTCTGCATGAATAAAACCACAAAAAACCTAAGTGAAAATAGTCAGTCCTGATAAGAAATATGAAGTGGATGCCTCTCAATTGTGAGACAAATATGAGTGTCTGACTGAGAAATCCAGCTCTGTAAAACTCATTCATCACACAGGTAATTTGTTGGAATGAACACCATTTCATGTTACACATTAATTAACAGAGCACTGATTCAGAACAAAAATAAAGTTATATTTTATGACTCTATTCTCTACACAGTAAATAAAATTGAGCCTCATACCAAAACTGTCATGTGTCACATGTGAAATGAGACTAGATTGTTGGAATACAAGACGCCTTTTCTAAAGAACACAAAATCATAGCAGACCATGTAAGAGATGGAGTGACTAGCACACAATCAGGATTTTAATATAACAGGAGAAACAGGTAGATGATCAAAATGTGTATGTAATAGTAGTATTAAAAAGGATTTTAGAGAACTAGGCTATCAAAATGTGAAGTGGCTAAAAATGGCTCAGTATACAATCTTACAGCATTTTTGGTAATAGTGATGAATCTTCATGTCCAACAGCAACAGAAATTTCTCAAACAGAAACAACTACTAAAACTAATCAGGAAATATCAACGTCAGCTCGTATTAGGTTATGAATGGAATAATTTTCTGTTGAATTTCCACAGGCTTTTAGTCTACTTTAACATTAACAGTCAGATATCAATTTATTTTTATGATAAAGTATCATTTATAAGGCTAAATCAGATAAAACAAGTGTGAAGAGGACAGTAATTTTCGATAGCAGCAGGCAGAAGCAAGAAATATTCTTGACCACTTTTAAGTAATTATAAAAAATGGGCTATTAAATTCTCAAACTAAAGACAGTCAAATGCAATATTAAATTCAGATTTTCCAGGACTATTTATGGAAACAATATATTACAAGTGTAAAGTTAATATGACTGTTGAAACAAGGTTAATTTAAATTATGTAAATGTAGAAATTCTGTGTGATAAATGGCATACATACCCACTTGTATTTCTCAAGGTAAGATTTTTCTATATTAGTTTTAAATTTCTCTTGTCCCACTCCCATTATATCTACGCTACATTCTGTCTGATTAAGCTTTTCCTCAAGTTCACATTCACTCCACTGCCTCCCAGAAAAAGACTTAACAGATATTCAGTTCTAAAGGGTTTTGACGACGGTAGTTTACACTTAAAATTATTCACAGTCAGGTGAAGATGGAGACAGAACCAGCCTCCGAAACGTCGTGGTTTTAAGAAACAGACGATGGAAAAAGTCCTGACAATGAATAATTTTAAGTGTGAACAGAGATTCTACAGTAACTGGATGCAATGTACAAGTTATTTTGTAAAAATAAACAAACCTGTATATCAAATGGTAGACATGAGTTTCCCATGAAACTTGTGAAGCAATTGTCTAGCGTACTGCTGTGCTGCTGTTGTGGAGGTTCGTCTTGCAACACTGTTTTGATGGGACGTGCTTTTGAATTAAATGAATTAAAGAAAGCGTCACCAATAGATCCTGCAAAAGTATTAGTACAGAATATGTCAAAACACCAAAACATCATACACATTTTATATGCATAATAAAACATACATACACAGTAGCAGTCAATTACAAATATATCAGGTTTACTACAGGATTCTTTTATGAAAAAAATTCACCAATTTTAAAATATTCTATTACCAATTTGGATAAGCTATGTTGCTTGTAATTAGCATATTTTTATCTGCTATGTAACACAGAAAGATAATCCATTTTATAGCAGCCTCCAAATAAATAAGACAGTAATATAAAATAAGAACTTATATTTGGTAACCTATAAAGTCCCAGGACAGAAGCAATGGCATTGCAGCCAGTAGGCTGGACTCTGTTCATATGTATTGAGATTTGCACATCCATAAAAGCAGTATAACTGCTCAGTTGTCATCATTAGGTGTGATAGGTCCCACAGCAGAGCACATTGCATGGAAGGGTGTTAAGTACGGACATGGATCAGTTTGACCAGTAGACCAACATGAATTTTACCAGTGACTGGGAAGATTAGAGATGTCTAAATATAGTCCAATATTAAGAAGGCCAACAAAATGTGTGTTAGGAAAAATACACGCACTGCAACGGCATACACCTTTCTTCTCTCGTTTCTAATACTGTAAACCTGTTTCAATCTACTGGATATTTATGAAATCCCTATTCCTTGTAAAAACAATGAAGGGCCAGAATTACAACTGAGTATGGTCAGTGGGAAAGCCAGAAAGAAGAAGGATAGAGGCATTCGAAATGTGGTGCTATGGAAGGATGTTGAAAATTAAGTGACTGATAAAGTATGAAATGAGCTTGTCTTAGACAGGATAGGCGAAGGAAGAAGTCAATGGACAAATCTTATGAGAAGAAGGGATATGATGATGGGACACATTCTGAGGCACCCAGGATTGGTTAATTTGGTATTGGAAGGAACTGTTGAAGGGAAGAATTGTAGGGGGAGACAAAGATTGGAATATGTGACACAGATTTTTGAGGATGTGGGCTGTAAAAGGACCTGGTTGACTAGTTACCCTCTGATTTGGCTCCGGTTTTGTATAACGGCAATGGAACCTCCTCTGACTACCTGAGAAAAATATTAGGTGTTGACACTCCACCATCTCTTCAGAAAGCGGTTTTATTTTCCGCTTTGTTCACTGTTACTTCATATTCTCATAAGGGTAACATTTTCACATTGTTGACAATACCTCAGGTGGTGTCATGCTAGCTTATACCACGGCTGACCTTTGTTCCATTCCATTTATTCCTCCACGGTGACAAAGTCACCCATAAAGTTTATGTATGCAAGATGGGAAAACTCCACTTTGTTAGTAGCAACCCCAGCACAAGAAATTATAAAGATGTAATCAGTTGTCTGTTAGTCGGTCTGCCACCGTGAAAGAATGAAACATTTGTGTAAAAGGATGGCTGTTTTCTGGGTTCTAAAGCCATGTAAATGGTAGATATTTACTAACGTTTCAAAAGTCCTTGCTGCCTCCACCATCACCATCATGATGGAGGCAGCAACGACCTCTGAAATGTTGGTAAACACTTCTACCAGTCTACACAGCACTATAGCCCAGAAGACTCACCACTGTGAGAACCTCAAATCCTACTCTGAGGAAGAATTCTAAAGCTACTGGTCAGATTATCAATGAGTCATTCTGAGATGGTGATGTATTATAATAATTTAATTTTGGTCACAACATGTTGAGAAACCAACTACTCCTGTCACTTTAAAATGTGAATAAAGGAAGAAATAAGTAAATAAATGCAAAGACTTAAAACTATATTTAATTTGATAGCCTCCACAGCACAGCCTTGTTACACAGTGTGTGTGTGTGTGTGTGTGTGTATGCTATACTTTACAAGGATATGACAAAACAGTGAGGAAAGTACAAAATAAAACTGATTTACTAAAGACACAGTGGAGTGTCAACACCTAACATTTTGGCCAGGAAGCCAAAGGAGGGTCAACTACCACAGGGCAAAACTAGATCAAAATTAGAGGATAATAATTGACCAGGTCCCCTTGTTAGAGACCCCTACAGTGGCGGTAACCAACCCATTTAACCTTTTGTAGCAAAATAAATTTCAAATGGATTAAATCCTTCGGGTAGATGCAACCTAAGATGGTAACTTTATATATAAAAAAGAGAGAAAACAAAACAATGAAAAACATCTATCTAGGAAGTGCCTACAAAAGAAATTACATGAAAATTAAATTTACAGTTGAAAATAAAAGATACACTTAAAAGTCTAACCAGAATAATCTATAGGTACCTTGGTAAAATAATATCTGAAAAAAAAATTGAAATTATATAGAAAGTACTGGTTAAAACAACAATATATTATAATGGTGATTTCATGGGCATGTCACAGACAAATGAAGAATAGAAGCAGCAGAAATGATGACTCTCAGCTGGATACACATGAGTACACCATAAAGAAACAATGAAACATAATTTTCATATTGTAGTTCAGATGATTAAGGAAAAGACACACTGTACCAATATAATAAAGACAGGTAACCAGATACAGTAGGGCACCGCATATACGGCAGGTTAGGGACCATAAAGCGAAAATCGCTGTAAAGCGGATCTTTGTCTTTTTTCACTTGCAAATGCATATCAAAGCCTAATAAGAAGTTTACGCTATCATATAGTAAGTGCACAATAGCGCTAGGCCTAAGAAAACGATATGAAAGTAAAATGAATATCAGTAGTAGCCGTAAACAGACTGAATCAGCGACGAGAGAATGGCGCCGGACACACTTCTCTGACTCAGCTGTTTAGCGCGTGGGGCATATGCACGCAATTGAAAAGAGCTGTATTAGCGGATCGCCAAAAAGCGGGGCCCTACTGTACTGTATATGATTGGTCCAGGCAAAAGTATCCAACAAAATTTTAATGACAACAGTGAATTTCTTGAATTTGGAAACCAAATGGTAAAAGGGTCTTAATTGTTTATGTTTCTCATCTGTCAACTGTGCAGGTTATATACCATCAGATGACAGGAAAAGTGTTAATGATGTAGAGTGTATGTAAAAACCCTTATAAGAACCCATTATTTTCAGTGCTTTCTTAAACAATGTCATTTTAAGGTAAGTTACTATGTACGTAATAAACAAAATATCCCCCAAAAATTATGAACACACAAGTTAAATATTATGTTTACAAAACATATTTTTACAATTTCTAACCGAATGATATGAAGCTTTCATGGCAACTAAACTCAATAAAATCTTCTAGGGCGAACAGCCGCATCAAATGGTTGCATGAAGATACCGATGTTTCGGAAACCACCTCCGTCTCCATCATCAGGGTTCTGGTGTGCTGATCAGAACCATGATCATGGAGACGGAGGTGGTTCCCGAAACATTCATATCTTCGTGCAACCATTTGATGCGGCTGATTGCCCTAGAAGATTTTATTGAATTTATAACTTATTTAAACTGAGACATGTCAACACAAGTATAGAAAATCATGCTCAAACATCATGACAGCCAGGTGACATTTATGTACAACTTCAAATTCTTCTATGCAGACCAACAAAAATGCACTTTGTATTTGTATCTCAGGGAGCGAAGTTGAATGTTGCAGCATGTGGAAAAGATTAATCTTTCTTATGAACTAAAGTTTAATTTTGTATTTTACAGTAATGCACGGACATGCAGTCAAATGTAGCAGTAATAAGGTTAAGGTGCTATGTAAGACCGGCCTGAATGGACTGAGGGTAACTGCAAGAGACCTCAGACACAATACCAAATTTCTGGGCTGAGGTTCAAATATGACAAAGCAATACTCAGTGATAAAATGGTCTTAACAGAGAAAACATTAGACAGAAAAATATGATTATGAACTAAACCACAAAATATTAATGTCCTGAAAGTGAACACCTCTCAAGTAGGAAATTCATAAGACTGCATCATCTTTTCTCATTATATGACAATGAGTTTTCAACTACACAGATATGATGAAGACTCAAAAGGGTTTTGGAAGTGACCATGGCCAGTGCCCACAATTTGCACGAAGAAACTCAGGGAAAGGGGAGGGAAGGAAAAAAAAAGAGAGATAAAAGTTGTCAGGATAACTGACAGCCAAACCCAGGACCTCCTTCACGTGAAACATGTATGTTTACCACAACCATAAGTTTAATATGGAGACTGTATCATAATGTTTTAAAGATAAAATTTGACAAGATGTTTTGGAAATGAAAAGCAAATAATAGTGTCAAAACAAAACAAGGGCACAAAGTTCAAATAAGTATGAAAATTAAGTTTGAATAAACTCTCTCACGCAGCCTAGGTCTAAAAATGCTAATGATGCATTTATTCAGTGAAGTGTTGTAGAACATCGGCCATTAATCCCTTAATTGTTTGAGATATCTTGTACATCACTCCCACCTTCGTGTGGTTTGCATATCACATTAAGATGCGAATACTCTGTGTAGCAACGATGGGATTTCTGTTAAACTGTGTAGTCACTACCACATAAAAAACACGAGCGTGGCCTATAACAAGAATTTAATTTTAATGAACACTTTTTTATGCACTGAAAGTTTATTAATAAGAATACATTTCAGTTTCAACAAGAAGAGTACTTCTTCAAAATGTCCACTATAATGAGTGTTGTTATGTCTTACTTAGATTTGCACAAACATGTGGCAACATGGCTCAGCTAATTGCTATTGTTAATACAAAAATAATAGAGCATTCTCACATCCTGGTGTATTAGGAATGAGCATGGAGAAAGATACAATAAGAGCATCCAACACCAGTCACCTCAATACATCTGAACAAGGATAGCTGTTCCCCAAGATCACCCTTAAGTAGGTTCAACGCTATGTTGTGTGCATTGTCTGTTTTTAGGTGCATTAGAAACTGAAAGTTGCAAAAATGTGCCCATTAGCTTTGCCAAATGTCTGTCCACATGTCACAACTCAAGAATGGCCGCATGGATTTCCATGAAATTTGAATAAGAGATATTGCCCAATATTCTTAAGGCATGCAAATATTACAGTTCACTTGGAACAAATAAATACATTATTTATATTTCATTCATTAAAAATATGGCACACTGAAAAACGTCTGAAATAAAAGATCTAAATTTTAACCAGCTCAGTATTTTACAAACATCCCAGTTGTTTGAATGAGGGATTTTTGAGAAAATTAGAAAAAGTCTGATTTGAGCTTAATGCGAAGTACAAAGTATGTTGAATCAAAACAAACCAAAATTAAACCTGCCTGGTAACATTTGGTGCAATACTCCTAAAAAAATCATCTAAATCTGTTCAGTAGAGTCAGAGATGAACCATGCAGATTAATGGATACAATCTCTAATCTCCCCACTGCAGTTATTTTATACATATTGCACAATGAACACATTAAAATTATGATGCTGTTCTTCTGGGGTTCATTTCCATGTAGACTCCATCTTGAACCCTAGTAAGTTTCCCTTAAATGTTGGCATCCACTGATGAGTCTACACAGCACCAAAACCCAGAATAGCAGCATCATCCTCACCACCATGAAAACCTCAAGTCTCATGTAACGCATAAATCAATACTACTCTGATTAATAACAGTGGAGGATGATGCATACTGCCTCCTACTTTTGGTCTCTCATCTCTGTATCATTTTAACGGTCACCACCCACAGATATTACCCAATTACTCTACTCAAAACTGAATTTTTGTGAGATCAACCAGAAATGTGGGACAGTATGTGTAGTGTAATTGGTTGTCACAAAACTGCTAAACCAATGTTTCCTGAACTAAAATTTTGTTATTTAAACTTGACTGCTACTTGGGAAGAAAATGAATTTAAAATCTTGAAGTGGCTTATAATTGAAATTGTATTTTTTTTTACTTCTTAAATGTCAGGCGTAGCTTATATTAATAATACAGTAAGATTTTAAGAGGTGTTCCACTGTCATGAAGTGTTATCCATTAATGGAATGACTTGTCAACTCAACCTGTATTGTCACTTTCTTCTGGCAATTCAATATCTGAATCTGGTGATGGAGATGGAGCATTAACATCTGGAGATGGAACTGGACTGACCTCCTTCAGTGTTGGAATCAAATCATCAAGACGGCGCTTCAAATTCTTTACACGACTACCAAAGTTCCTGTAGGCCTGCAAAACAGGATTAATACATAATTTAATACGATAACAAATATGAACAATTAACAACCAAGATCTGACGTTGTGGGACCATGTGGTATCATGTGGTTATCAAGTTTTGGATGAATGTCACTGCCATCTTCATCAGTACTGATACCACTTTTGAGTTCCATGAAGATGGAGGCAACATGTTCTTCCTACATGTTGGTAATCACCTACAATACCATATGGTGTCAACCCAGAAGATCATGACTGACAATTAACAGCTATACAGACTGCAGCCTGATCTAGTAAACACTGATTACTGTATGTTTTTATCAAGACACATAAACTTTCATAGATAAATATGCAAGACTCATTTGCCAACTGCATCTTCCACAGGATTTAATTTAACAAAAGCTGCATATTTTAAGAATCCAATCATTCCACAAATTTTCATGTTTGCACAATGATGGACCTCACATGAAAAGGTAAACCAAGATCCATGCTGAACGTATAAATTTAAGACCATATGAATATCAGCCAATTCCTTCGAAGTTATGTTACACTTCATTCTCAGTGACAATGTAGTGAGCATAGCACATGCTTGGCAGGCAGCAATAAAATGTTGGCTAAATATGGAATGCCAGTCAGAAAAGCCGCTCTATGCACAGTTCAAAGATGTTTCCATTTACTGCAGCAGAATAAGATAGTCAGGAAATCAAACACATTTATGTATGGATACAGTAGCAGATGTTTTAAGCATTTTAATCAATAAACACAGAGATGATGATTACTTTTGATAAGTAGTATGCTACATAAAATTCTGTCCAACATGGAACCAATTCAATGAAGAAACATCGCTTATATAAAGGTTCTCATAAAAAACAATAGTTGCTTTTCAAATGTGTCTAAGACTTTGGTTATATACAATCCTTATGTTCAATTATCATGTATTGGGGGAAAGGGCAAGGCATATTCATGCACAGGATTGCCAGTAGCATGTACAATGTATTAAGGGAACACAAATCCACAGATAAGTTTAAATCTCTCAGTAGACACATATTATAAAATTACTAACAATACTGTCAATTTAGGAAAACATAATAATGAAAAAAGTGTATAGTTTGTACTTCAATAATACTATTACAGGAATTCAGTATTAAAGATTCAAACATGACAGCAAACTGGTCTGTTGTGCCAAGACATACAAGGTTACGATGTTTTGAGATGTTCTGCGTGAACCTCACTGTGATATAATGTAATACTAAACGTACCAGTGTCACCTTGTCACTCGCCATCATAGTGTACAGGCTCATTACACAGCTTCTTGCAACTTGGCTTTCTTACATGCATCTGCCTGCTCGATAATGTTTACACTCGCTCAATAAACAAATGTATTGTATGATTCCAACTTTTGAGTGACAGCCATGTCAGATATTTGGTGTTAACCGACGTTTTGGCAAACATTGCCGTCGCCACTTATGAGATGGCCTTCTGAAATTACTCCACCTCATCTGCCTTCAAACGGCAACTGCAATGTTTGTCAAAACGTTGATTAACACCAAATATCAAATGAGGCTCTCACCCAAAAGCCAAAGTGATATACTGTACTCAAGCTGTAAAAACAACAAACAATAACTCCACAGACATTGTACAATACAGTGAGTATAGCCAATCCTGAATGGTCAATTATTAGTTCCTCAAATTTCAACTCAAGGTTCTGATGACTAAGGAATATTAAAACCTATCAATATTGTTATCATACTCACATTGGCTACAACTTTTGCCTCTCCTTTTTGGGTTTCATAGAAGGAATCAGCATGTTCAAGCAACTCAATGAGAGCAGTCCTTTCTTTTATTTCCAGTTCTAAAGCTCTCACAAACCCTTGCATTTTGCTGACACCTTCATCAACTTCGGCAACTACGTCATCCCCTTGTCTCCTATCTGTAACATTACGGGGACCCGCAGTTTAATAATGCCACTGAAACTATTCACAGAAAACATTTCTTAACCCAAAATGTTCATGTAATACCTTTCAGATGACTACGTAGGGCATCTGCATCAGAAAATGATAGATGACTTTCGTTTAGCCTCTTCAATTTCAGATCAGTATCATCTTCCAACTTCTTACAGCTGCGAATCTTGGAAATCAGCATTGGAGGCTGAAAAACAGAACATGCTCAATTTCACCAACTTTTCTTAGCATTTCTACTGCCTAGTGTGTTAGTTTCAGATGTTATCCCTTTCTGTTTGTTTCTTGTTTTACAAAGTCTCTCCAAGAGAACATCAGAAAAACACAGATGTTCACAGGCTGATCCAACCATGAGAAACACACATATATCTTGAATGTGGATCCATTCACTTGGTAGCACTGTGTAGATCAACTCAATGTAAATCAAGCAAAATGTAGTTTGTTGCTAAACACTGGGGACATGAAGGAGTGAAGAAGAAAAGGCACAATGTATCAAGCAGTACAATAAAATAAAATTAATAATAATTATGCAATGCAAATATAATAATGTTTCTGAGCAACGCACATCCAATGTCCTCCATAAAGTGCTAGTACGTTACATGTGTGACTACAGGAAGTGCACAAAGTGTAAAGCACAGATAGGTTAGATTTATCTGTAATATATCACTAGTTTATGTTAACCCTTTATTTATATTATTCACTTCAACAGCCAAGCACTAACAACAATACAGGGAAATAAAAGTAAACATTACAATACAAAAACAAAGAACTAAATATATAAATATACAATATTAATAATGATGCTAATTCAATTCATTAATTTATTGCAAAATAATTAACAAGTAAATGAGCTAAATAATATTCCCAAGTAAAATAATAATTAAATAAAATCAGTTTGATTTTAAACAAAACATATATAACATACAAAATAAAATATTATACTAAATAAACAATAAAAAAGAACAATGATTATTGTTTAAAAAGCTGACTGACATCAGTAAGCAAAACACGATCTTTGTTAAAGATGTCAATGCTCCTACAGACTGCATTGGCAGCAGAAACATATCTGGCAGAGGGACTGTCCTTGAAATTACATTGTACGGTAAAGGTAGAGTAGTCTCTGATAGACCTAGTGGGTATGCGGACACTAACTGTATCAAAAACAGATGAGCAACTAATTTTGCCTTTAAGAACACTAACGAGGAAAAGTGCATCCGGAATACTCCTCCTTAAATGCAGCGATAAGAAATTTAGTCTGACTAAAATATCGTCATAGTTATTGGCACACACGCTATTAGAAAAAGATTATGATATTTTTATAAATATAAGTATGAATTATACTCGTGCATATGCACTGTATTATTATGACTTATTCCACATCCTACTGTCCTCTAACATGAATCCATTGCATGTACATGTGTGTGTATGTGAGTGGATGGGCGCTGATTCCAGTGGAGGACACAGATGTTTGAGAATCATTACAATGATGTTAGTTAAGTCCATCTGGAGAAGAGTATGAAAACTTTCTATACTGAAAAGCATTGTACTAAAATTCTTCAAAAATACCTACATTTACATGCTGGTACAGGCCCTGGAGATAAATGACCACCCAAAATGCATGCAGTTCATAATGACTGCACTGATAGAAGAGTACCTAATGTCCACTGGCCACAAGAAAATCCCTGCGGGGGGAAGTCGGTTCTGGTGCGGTGCAGGGGGAATGTTTCTTATCAGGTGGACTAGAGGGCTGCTATTGGTGGGAAGGGTGACACGCCATAGTTTTATACTACTAAACACAGACTAAAAACATCAAGCAGTTAAGAGTAACGTGTAGTGTGTGCACCTGTGATGTGTTCTGTGGGTGTTGTGATAATATTCTAGATTAACTCACTGTTCCAACACAGACTAAAAACATCAAGCAGTTAAGAGTAACGTGTAGTGTGTGCACCTGTGATGTGTTCTGTGGGTGTTGTGATAATATTCTAGATTAACTCACTGTTCCAACGTGAGGTAATATTAAAGTTATACCCATTAGAACACATGAAAGCCGGTTGTCTGTTGTTCATTCAGTGGTTGTGGAACGAATGCTTTTAGGATGGGTCGTCACTCACCGCGAAATCTTGCGCATGCATGTATATCAAATTCCTAGCAGGGATTTTCTCCTGGTCTGCGTACTGTACATAAAACAGTTTTTCAAGAGATAAAAAGCCATCCTGTTACGTGCCATGCAGGCACAAAGGGGATAGGTGCCATAGCTCCTACACATTCTCAACCTCGGCATTGGTCAGAATCAAGCCCCAGCCATGCATTACCCCCAGGGAAAGGGCCCCTAGTATCCACTGGACAGGAGGCTGGGTGGGACCCAGAGCCAGTCTGAATGCAGAGGTTAGAAGAAAATTCCCTACCCCTGTCGGGGATCAGACCCCAATTGTCCGGCCTGTGGTCAGTCACTATACTTACTGAGCTACCCGACTCTAGGAGTAAATACGTAGAGTGGTGAGATAAATTTCCAAAAAAGTGGCCAAGTTAATAATAGGTTCAGTGTTATGTTCTGTGATTCATAGAATCCACATACAACCCAGGAAATTAAAAGATTAGTACAAAATTGAATGCTTCAGGCCCATGCAATAGCATGTTAAGACACTAATAAACCTGGGGACTTGCTGCATTTATTCTTATATAGCACTTCTGGCACAAAAGTTACCATATTTCAAATGGGTGGTTCTATTTGTAAACATCAATAAATTAAATATTCTATGACCACTGTTTTTACTAATTAACAAGTTATAATCAGAACGGTCTTATAGCAAAAACTACTGAATAAATTAACATGCCTGCAGAAGAAACGTATTCCCACCAACATTGCTCTTAAAACATTAAAACTGCTATGTATGCATGTAAATATATATAGTGAACCCTCTGTCCAATGCAGGGGATAGTCTGTGAAACTGCACTGGACAAAATTAATATTGTTTGGGATAATGGGATATGGGAATGTGGCCACTGAAAGTCAAAGTAAATACAACAAATCAAATTATTTTGTACCGATATTTATGAAGACACTGTAATGTAACAAAGTACCACTGGAAAGCTAAGCATTAAAGCTAATAAGGAACAGAAAGTTTGCCTTCAAAATAAAATATCAACGGAATGTTATGTCAACTGCTGATGCACTCATACCACCAGTAACAGCGAAGTGAGAATGAGACTGCGGGTTATATGCAGTTTGGTAAGATACAGCGGGAGGTGAAAGACGCACAAAGAAGAAATTGCTGAATGACAGATGAGATAAATATTGACACTCCTACATACGTTGAATAAAACAAATCAAGTTGGTGAAACAAATGCATACACAAAATCGAAACAACCTTTAGCTTTTTAAACTCACGCAGTACTTTTTCATTTACCACTACAGCACATTTGGCAGATCACACAAAATAAAATTGTTGGCACAAACAAATAACTGTTTACATCTATTTTCACACACATAATGTATTTGTGTTGGACATAATCCATATTGGGGAGGGTTTGCTATATATGCGTCCATTTGTACTTGTGTATGTGTCTGTACTTGACTATGTATATGTGTGCATGTAAGTGAATATGTTTGAACACACACAAATATATGCTGTACTATTTTCTGGTGGTAAACACCTGTATACAGCAACTTTTGTTTAAAATATAATTCATTAACATACGTTAAAATGGTCAGACATAACATCAGAATACAGCCACCTTACTTTCTAGGCAAGGAAGTGTGTGTGTATGCATGAGATTTTAAGTTATTTAATAACAATTCCGACTACAGAGCATCAAATGACATTGTGAAAATATGATGAACTGTTACTCTGTAAGAATCTGGAAGAAGTTGGTCACAGTCTGTTTCAAAGTACCACCTGACATTTGCCTGGAGTTTATGAAGACAATTTTTTAGTCAGATCACAAACAAGATTATAAGTACAATGCTGCTGCTACAGTAACCAATCTGTTTTGTTTGTTTGTATGCATGCTAAGCAATTTTTTTAAAATAAAAGATATCAGTACCTTTTTTCATGACTCATCAGAGAGAAGGTTCAACTGATGAGAGAAAAAAATAATGGTCTTAAATAGTTTGGTAGTGGACAACAAAAGATATAAAACCTACCCATGCTAGACACTCCAAATCTCCATCATGTTTTCAGTGGTTTTATCGTCTCAAATTTGTTTGCTTTGTGTAGCTGTTGCAGAATGTCATCGGAAAGGTTCCACGACTGCACATATTTTGTTCAAACTGAGTAAGAGGGGGCATAACAATTCTGATAAACAACAGTGTCAAGAAAGTGTTATTAAACAAAGAATATTTTGATGGAGTCACTGAGATTCTTCAATAAAAAGCCCTTACATTGATGAAATGATAGGAACAGTATCGAGAGAACTTTCTAATGGTAACAATTCCTCTGGGGTTTTCTGTCATTCTGATATTCTTGTACCACCATGTAGTCTGGTAGAAAATGACCAACATTTCAGAGTACTCATCACCCTGTTGATAAACCTCTGAAACATTGGTAAACTTCTACCAGACTACATGGCACATAAACCACATGTCTCTCATTCAGTCAAAGTCTTCTGGATAAATTTCTGATTCCTTCCATACTATCTACATCTTCTGGTCACTGTTTAGGATCTCGTATGTGGGCCCATTTCACTAAATTGACTCCATCATCTAACAGTCTCTTTGCTATAGACATCTTCAAGTTTACATATGGGCATTTTTCAATGGACGGCAATTCCTTTAACGGCGATACAATTTGCTGCATAAGTAACATTTTCGTAACATGGTTCATAGCATTTTTTTTTAAACATTTTAACATTATTTTGTATCTTTTTACAAGGTCCATGTCATGTCCTCAGAGTAGAACACACATCAATTCCAAATCCAGGATAAATTCAAATAAAGTAGTAGATGTATATATCTCTCTTTCTTGTTTGTGCTGCAATTATTTTTAGCTTCAACAAAATAAAACACTAATGTTTCAAAATCTTCCCACACTGCAGAAAGTGGACTGAAATTATTAGTTGCTAACTCTGTGGTTAAAATTCTTATTGCAATAGCTTTAGTTCTGGTAATTTTGCACAAACATGTAGTTCTCTGTTCATTTTTAATGAACCCATGTTGACAACAATACGTTCTTGTACATTAATTTAATCTTAAACGTTATTGGAAATTTGTTTGCCACTTCATATACCATATGAAATACTTTGGC
>NW_019060171.1:183638-216988 GCF_000696155.1 Zootermopsis nevadensis | reverse complement strand
ATGCAAGATCCACAAGGCCACAAAGTTTGAACATGCAATAATGCAAGTTTTGAGGAAACTGTCTGCTAGCACATCTAACATTACTCCAAGCTCTACTGCAGATTTAAACTGGGGTGCAAGAATGCGAAATGGACTTAAATGTATAATGAATGCTTCTTGGGCTACCAGCTGTGTCAGGTGGTTGAATGGGGAAAACACCAGCATTTCAAGAACCAACTTCGTCCTTATCCTCAGAGTACTCAAGCTGTAGGAGATATAGTCCCTGCTCTATATATACCTGGCCCAGCCCCATATTATTGGCTGCATGACAGCCAATAGAGACTGGAATATGAAGTGATGTGCTTGCTATTTTTAGCCGAGCTTTCCAAATGGATAATATGTTTGTCACCAGGTACCAAGGCCTGGCTCAATGTGAAACCCCCGTCTCTATTGAAGTTACTGGAGTTCAGTCAAAGTTCAATTTCTTCCTTCACAAGGCAGTCCAAATAACCTGAAGGAAGCAACTGAAATTCAACTGAACCCAGTAACTTCAACAGAGATGGGGTTTTTACACTGAGTTGGGCCTCGTACCCGGTGATGAATTTGTTATCCAATCGGAAAGCTGGGCCAAAAATAGCAAGCATGTAACTCCACAAACCAGTTCCTGTTGGCTTAAGTGCAGTCAATAATATGGGGCTGGAGCAGATATATATAGAGCACGGACGGGATGCCGAACAACTTCAGTACCCTGAGGATGAGGATGAAGATGGTTCTTGAAATGGTGTTTCTCCATTCAACCACCTGACATGGCTGGGGCTGGTAGCCCAAGAAGAATTCATCATACTTAATCGCCATGAAAACTTCAGATCATGGACTGAAATGGATCAGGAGATATAGTACGACAGACTATTATTAGTGAGTGGTGGGACATTCTCTTTTCATAACAGGAGAATTTCTCAATCAACTAATAAGTATCAATGATTCACAGATGATCTTCAGTATAGCATTTGTTTGTTAGTCACTATGGCTATTGTGATTTGTTTTGCATAACAAAACCAATGTTTACATACAATTTATGAAGGCTAGAAGCTACATGCTCTATTTTTCTCACACAAATGACATAAAAAGACATAATCGAATGTGTCTTTAACATGTATTCAAAATGAAAGGTTGCAAAAAACATGTCTATTTTCAATGTTAGGGAGTCTGTCTGAAAATCCAATGAAGAGATTATCATGGAATATGAGTGCGGAGTTCTCTAAAATTTGTTAAAATGTGCCAATTAAGGTAAAAATCAGACTACATTAACAAGACACTTTATATGAAGACCTACACATGTTTCTGCATCATGTACCTCAATAAATATTTATAATAAAAAAAATTGTTGAACACAAGTTGTAGAGAAAAATAAAACACATTTTATGCCAAACAGTCATTTCATAATTCCATAACCAGTAGACTGGTTCTGTTAAAAAATTATATTGGCGGTACTTGCTCATCTACCCTGTCTGTTCTATGCTATTTGTAACTGATCATCAAAAATTATAGCATACAGATTGATAATCTAAACACAGTAACAGAGCAAATGTACCAGATTTATACCATAATGTGTTCCTTGTTTTAAGACTGAGTTTGATGAATGAATGACTTGTGTCCTAAATCAGATTGAGTATCATTCTAATTCTTTTTTCTGAAATTGTTAATAATTATTCTTCATAAACAAACCTGAGAAAGTCTTTTAGACAAAGAGCAGTGAAAAATTTCTATTATATTCATATAAATATATTTTGTATATCCATACCTGAAAGTCTGAAGAATCGGTGACTGTTTCATTACTTGTTTTCTTGGTATTTGTACTCAGAAGTCCTGAGAGATCAGCTATAAAGGCCTCGTCATATATTCCTCGTTCATCCCATATTTTGAATATGCGAAGTATTCTGTGTTTTACCTTCTCTTCCCTGAAATCAAGCAGAAACATTATAGTTGTAATACATGTAAATTAATGGAAATCTAGGTGGCACTGCATAAGTTAACAAACTGAGCTTTATCTATACTTCTGTGTTTGTGTAAACCATTTACTTCTGCTCTTCCCTATGAATATAGACAAAAGTTAACATTTATACTACTGATGCACTCTTCTTTCTGGCTAAAGAAGATGACCCCTTAAACACAAAGATTAAATTAAATATTTTGCATATCTCTTAAAATATTAACCAAAACACTGAAAAGAATTACAAACTGAATATAAACTTCTAATTGGTCTTATAACTGACACGATGAGTAAAATTTAATAAACATGGAGGAGGGGAGGGGGAGAGAAAGAGACAGAGCATTCTTCCTGCTTAATTCCCAAATAAATGCAATTAGATCCATTTAACAGGCATGACATCTAATGATATAAGCCATTCACAGAATGAGATTTCTGTTTTACCCCCTATGACAGTGTTGTGCAACCTTTCTATACTTGCGGCACATTAAATATTCTCAAATAGTCATGGCGGCACACCAACCACATTTTACATATCGTGGGGGGGGGAGTAGATGGTTTATAAATCGACCCCAACCGAAAAATGTTCTATTTCATGTTTATAATTATCCATCTTTATTATTGTATCATTTATTTTAAATATATTATTTGAAATAAATTAAAATACAATATTTCCTACAGTCTTACCCAAAATTTATTAATTATGTCTAAACATTTAAACTTAAAGATACTTATTTATATTTGTACATGTAGATAGCAGAAGCAAAGAAACATTCTGCAGGCGATTACACGAAGGAAAGCTAACTGGCTGGGACATATTATGAGAAGGAATGGATTACTGAGTGATATCACCGAAGGCCAGGTTGAAGGAAAGAGAGGACTAGGAAGAAGATTGATACAGCTAACCGACGACCTTAAACAAGGAAAGAAGATGACGTTCCAGGAATTAAAGCGAGAAGCCGAGAATAGGGACAACTGGAGAGCTCTGTTTGGGCAGAGCAATGGACCTGTCGTAAGACAGAACACTTAATAATATATATACACACACACACACACACACACACACACACACACATACATACATACAATATTACAAATGACATATAAATTTCAATGATCAAACACATAAATAACATCTTTTACAAATATATCATAAGGATATACTTACAATCCATCACACAAACTTGTCATAATGCACAGAATGACATATTTTTCTTTTGGCCAGGAGCCATACAAATTTTTATCCTCATGGCTTTTATATATTAAGCACTAACAAAAATATTTCAATATGCCGCCAATAAACAGTGTAAGTTGCCTTTCATTAAAGTACACTTGTCAAAATGATATTCTGATATGAAACAAGTAAGCTGACCACATTTACTTACACTATTACTATTTGGCTGCTTTTTGGCCATGGACATTTCATGTATTTTTGGAAATGAAATACCACTGGTCCTTATTTTTTGCAGAATCAGGTTTATTTACTGATGGTCCATTCATGTAACAGCAAAAACTTTCATAGTTTTAGAATTTTCCATCACTGACTCTCCATTCACATTAAAACAAAATCTTTCACCATCTTAAACCTCATAACTTGCTTACATGTGTGCTATGATTAAATGTTCCTTGCACCAATCATTTTTGAATTTCCTTCTTCCAGCGGACTGAAGCTAACATATTGAAGTACAGGCTTTTACCAACTCTTCAATAGGTTTCATTTCACGTTTACTTTACGCATCATTTACATTAAAAAATACCTTCATTCTGAAACCAGCCAAGAGCTCAGAGACAAATCTCCTAACTTATGATTGATAGTACAATAATGTGCTGCTTGGTCAGGGCTATCAAACACCTCATGATTAGTACAGGCTAAGTCAAAAGTAGCTGCACAACTTTGGAGAACTGCAACTGTGTTACCTGCAGCCAAAATGTGCTGATATCAGCAGATATCTGTAGAGCGTAATCTCAAGTTTCGTTTGCTTGTTGTAGTTCCTCACACTGCCGCTGAGAGCGCTTGTGAATTGTGGAAAACAAAATGGAGACTTACAGTGGCGAGGAAAGAGCAAAATGTGTTTTCTGGTTCGAAAAACGAAGAATGCAACCCAGTTTCAGCAAGATGGTGAACCTCCTCATATCCATACAGACATCACTGCATGTTTGGATCTCCACTTTCCAGGTCGGTGGATTAGGCGAGCAGGTCCACTCAGCTTGGCCACCTCGTTCACCAGATCTCATACCAGCAGATTTTTTCCTGTGGGGATACATTTAGGATCATGTTTACCACCCACCCTTACCCAACAATCTTAGAGAATTACGGAAGAGGATTCGTTTGTTCGAACCAGAACACACATTGTGCTAGTTCCTCGCCACTATAAGTCTCCATTTTGTTTTCCACAATTCACAAGCACTCTCAGCGGCAATGTGAAGAACTACAACAAACAAACAAAACTTGAGGTTATGCTCTACAGATATCAGCACATTTTGGCTGCAGGTAACACGGTTACAGTTCACCAAAGCTGCGCAGCTACTTTTGACTTACCCTGTATAGCGGACAAATCCCACCTGAAATCATTGAGGACTATCCCAGGTCTCCACAATAAAAAATTAGAGATGAATCCATGTCCAGGCCTTTTTCAGGGCACACAAGGAACAGAGAGGGAGAGAGAAAGAGAATGGCTCTTTTGAGGAACTAGAAAGGAAGATAAGATCAATAGGAAGTCTTCTTATTGGGAAATTTTTGTTGTTGTTCTTACAATGAATTCCTAATTTTCTTTTTTAGCAATATAGTTTTGATAAACCTAAATTATGCTGTAAGATACTGATGTTAACTGATTCATTGCTGCTGTGTGGTGCCAACACACACATTGGCAGCATCATTAGCACCGCACAACATATGGTAGCATCAAAGCTAAAATAAATTTACAACCATTAAATTGATACTAGAATCATGTAAACTAACTACATGGAGTATTGTCCTCCTTCAGAAGCTAATAGTTCTCAACTAGTGAAGAAATTTTATATATTTTATGGAACCAAAAGGTTCACAAGAACTTGACATAACTGCTGATATCTTGAACCAGAAGAGTCCAGTCTACATTACATTTTACTCAATATATATTTTAAAATTATCCTTCCACCTACACTTAGGTCTCCCAAGTGGTATCTTTCCTCTTTGTCTTCAGACTATAATTTTGTAGGCACTGTTCACCTTTTGCATGCAACTTTTTGTCCCACCCACCTTACTCTCATCCTATCATAACTCCATTTGGCAAAGAATACAAATTATGAAGTTCCTCATGAAATAATTTTCTCTGGCCTCTTGTTAAGCAGTATAAGAAGATACACAAATAGAATTTTGTGCTAAATAAACCCTGTTAAATCAGAAATTTACTGTATTTGATTTTTAAATAGACTTTAAATGCAAATTCCAGCAGTTTGTAAATCATTTGAATAACACATTCAGACTCCATTTAGCATTCAAGGTGCAAACTGAGAAGCGTGAGCACAAAACAAAACTGCATGAATAAGGTTATTTTAATTCTATATATATCATGGTATTCTTACGAGCCACACATGAAAACATCATTCAAGTATGTATTTTGCACATAAATATAATGTTACAAAATTTATTAAAAAACCAACATCCAACTGAACTGAACATAATAGGAAATAATTAAACAGAAAACAACAGGCATATAACTTAGGAACAGACATAATTACTAAAAAATATCATAAAAATTAGAAATTTATTAAATATTTAGTAGACAATCATATCTGCATTCTTCAAAATTATTTGTAAATGTGAACAAAGCTAAGCTAACGCTCATCCAACCCCTCGTGACACCAAAACATTTACGCTCATGCACTCGGCACATCAGCATACTTTCTGAGCAATTTTTTCACAAAGTTTACACTGCACTGCTAGAAGTTTCACTACCTAGACCCAAGACATACAGGTAAAAAAAAACTCAAGTTTCTCAGTACAGATGGCTCAGAAGTGCAGAAATCATGTGCTATGAACAAATGAAGAAAACTAAAACCGGAAGGATGAGGCATTAACAGGAGCAACTGTCCACTGTTAAATGTATGATGTCGAACATACTGCCTAGTGTTCATAATGGCTGAGCAAATATAAATGTAGAATGGTGGCATGTGTTCACACTTGTAGTCTCTGACTTACATTTATTCATTTTCTTTACTCACAGAATATTATTTAATTTTGGAACAATAAATTAGTATTAAATGATGTAATGCAGGATAAACAATGAACTTCATTCTTACACACAGGAAAGCAATAAGATAGCTTTGTAAATCTATTTATTCAAAAATAATTCAAAAGTCAAAGGTAATAAACTTACCGAACCATAGTTGTCGCCCTCTGGAGAGCAGTACCCCAACTCTCCACAAATTCATAGTTCTTCCGCTTGCTGTATTGGATTACATCATTTGCCAGATAAAACAAGGTCAAACGATGCTCAATCCTCACTGCAACAGAACAAAATAATAAATTCAATACCAGAAAAAGGTAGTTTTTAGAATGACATGGCAGAAGAACAGTAATTGATGAGTTACAATTTGGCTTCATATGTTGCCTGTGGTACATTAACAGTGGAGAAGGGTAATAAGTTCAGCCCCCTTCAGTACATTAATGTTTTGTGAAAATATAACCACATTTAATTTTAAAATAAGTAAACAGTGATGAAGAGACATTTATATCAATAGAACAGTTGAATTTACGTAGTCTAGTTCTTATTTACTTTTCAAACCATCCCCCAGAATTAAATCTTACATATTTTACTGCAATCATAAGATGAATAACTGTAGACACTTTAAATTAAGACAATATTAAATATTTTCCCATTCCCAAAACCTACTGTGAATTAATATTACGCATGTCAGCATTTCAATTTAAAGTACAACAAACATAAACCATTAAAGTGCTTTTCTTTCGTACAATTTCAACGTACAGGAAAGATATTAGTGACCTAGCAAAACAATATGACATTTCATCCCAAATATTTTTCTTTATATACGCCATGATTCTTTTTACAATTTTTTATTTTCTCCCTGGTCGGCAATTTGCTTATATAGTAGTATTACAATATGGACGGATTCCATTTAGTTCAACTAGCTAGTGATGAAGACGGTGGCCAATAAACAGGAACTACAGCTTAACAGGGTTTCAAACTAAACTGTGGTCCTGATCGTCCCCACAGTCAAAAAATTGTGATTTAATAGGCATAAGGAACAGGGATAATACATGGAAAAAATGATGCCATATCCTATCAGTTCACATCACAACTTATGACATTTGAAGTTCTCACAGCTATTAAGATGTCAATGTTGTTTTGGGTTGTCACTTTGTGGAGTCGGAAACCGATACTATCATTTTGGAGAAACATATTTCCTTCATCTTCAGGAATGAAGATAAAGATAGTATGTTTCTACAAAATGTTCGAATATACCAATAAGTCCACATGGCATCACAACCCCGAAAAACATCAACACATACAACTTATTTCCCTACTTTCAATAAAATCTTCATGGGCAATCAGCAATGTATGGTTGTTGTAAAAAACTGATATTTCAAGAGCCATCTCAAGACGGGACTTGAAATTTTGGCCAACTGCCCATGAAAACTTTACTGAAATTAGTCATAAAAGTTACAGATCATACATTATTTTCCTACTATCCATATTATTATATATACCAACAGAGTCTTTGTCTCTGAGCCAGAATTTTTAAATTATTTACTGTATCTGTAATTTGTGTTGCATATCCACCTCAATGTAAATTTGATTCAGTGACCCACTACAAAAAGGATACAAATTATGTTACTGCTTAATCCATTCAAGACCTCACCTCTATTAGGCTCATATGTTTTCTTAACACTCCATCTGAATCTATACTAATGACTGGCTTTCATTTCATCCATAAATTGGACTAAGCCTTAAAAATATACCACACATTACATAAGACTCTGCATATGATTATTAAATGTGAGAGTCCTTGAAAATTACTACTGCTGGTTTTACTACACAATTTACAAACCAAAATGGCAAATTTTCTTTATTCCAAATAGCTGGCATAAGTTTAAGAGTATCAGCATATAATGGCCTTCAGCCAATTTGATCAATTCTAAGGGTATATGTAACATTACCCACATCAATCCCTTACACAATTTTTAAAAATAGGAACTTCCCAACCTGTTGAATAAAAATTTATATGCACAGGTCAACGAGCAAGACTTCATTGTGACCATGAGGCAAACTAACTATTAATACACAATGAGTTAATACATGAAATGTTCAATAATGACTAATCACAACTCAATTCTGGTTACTCACTAAGTGGCATGTATTAGACTACATGAAATCAATACCATGTGTGCAACTGTTTACTAAAATAATATCTCTATATAATATTTACTTAATGATGTTTGGGTGATTAAATCAAGAAAGATGAGAAAACAGCATGCTATGGGAAAATGATAAAGCCATATAAAGTTTTAATTTTAGAACTTCATGAAAGAGGCCACTTGCGAGACAAAGGCACAGATGAGAGAATAATATTAAATGTAACTGAATGAATTGGGGTGTAAGGATATGAAACGGATTCACCTGGATCAGGGCGGGATTTTGTGAATATAGAAAAGGTTGGCTATCTCTACTTTACAATGCATTATAAGAGTTCAAACTTTACACACAATGTGCTGGATGTGAGTTCAGGTTCTTGTAAGCATTACACATAGCATAAGGTATTTTAAATTCAGTAGGATTTGAGGTTTTCACAGCAGTGAGTCTGAAGATGGCTCTGGGTTTTTGTGTAGTATAGTCTGGTAGAAGTTTATTGATGTTTCAGAGGTCCTTGCTGCCTCCATCATCAGGATGACAGTAAATTTCTACCAGACTACAGCGCAACAACTCAGAAGGCAGCTATCCATTTCAAATTCCATGGCCAAGAAAATGTAATATGTATAACTGACACATAAACAGCATAGCATTGATTACAGTGTTGATGGAATGATTACATTACATTTACTCAGCAAGCACAATGGAAATATTACCATATAAGTAAAAATAAAAAAATAATAAAAAAACATAAAGAAGGCTGTTTTCTGGGTTGATGAGCCACATTATGTGGTGAATGGCCTTTGCCTGAGCCAGTCATGGAAGCCCCTTATCCACTCCTCAAAGGATGTAAGAAGCTACTAATACAGCAATACTTATCCTGGCCTGGCCATTATGCCAAGACACTGTCCCTTTCAGGACACTAACCTGGCCCTTTCCTCTCTCCCCACTCTTGTTATTTAGTCATTTCATT
Source organism: Zootermopsis nevadensis (assembly GCF_000696155.1). The sequence goes on along the minus strand of NW_019060171.1, from coordinate 207,699 downwards.
CTTCTGCTTTTCATTCTTTCCATGCTTTGTACCACCCATCCTCTTTGGCTTCTTCTTATCTTTATTTCCTTCCGTTCAATTATATCCCCTTTGGTCCCCAAGGAGCCATGATAAGGGCTGTTATTACACTTAACTTCCCCCCCTTTCTGACCAGACTGCAGTTGGCCCTTCTCCAATTGGCTGCCTTGCCCTCTCACCTTCTTCCCCAAGTGCTCGAGCACAGCTTACTCATCATTCTGATAATGGAGGTAGTGAGCACCTATGAAAGAGGTGATGAAGAAAGTTTTTAAGGGCCATGTGGTGAGGGGAAGAGGTGATTACAGATATTTGGTGGCAATGTAAATAGCAAAAGGAGGCAATATAAAAGTTTTATTGACTACATTGTAAGGAGAAGATGAGATACATATTTTTTGTTTCCATTTCTCAAATTAATGGGCCATGAGGTTAGTAGAAGAGGTGAAGAATGGCCTTTTCAGGGCTAGGTGGTAGGAGAAAAGGTGACCAAAAGAGTTTTTGGAGACCATGTGAAGTGAAAAGGAGTGATGAGAGAATTTAAGCAAGACATAAGCAGAAGATGTTCTGGAATGATTTGGCCTGGATAGCAATAAAGGTTCAGTAAGTGTTTATTAATAGAGGTAGCTGCAGGAATGTTTAGTTCTTTCAGATGTTTCCCTGATCAAGTGAGGAGGGTGGGCCTGGATGTTGGACATAACTCTGTTCCGTCATAATCGATGCCAAGTTTAGTTGCTCCAGAATGTCTGGTTAAACCTGATTACTCATTCTCCAGTCTGGTGTCTCATGTTCTGAAATCCTGTTGGAGATGTAACACCCCAGTTGGCCAATATATACCTTACCACAGGAGCAGTATAACTTGTAAACACCTGATTTTTTAACCACAGTTCTTTGTAATTTTGTGGATTTAAAATCTGGAGGGCCACTTGGTTGAGTGGTTTCTGTATGGTATGAAAATCTTGTTTCTTCAGTAGCTTGGAGATATGATTAGTAAGCCCTTGGTTACATGGTAGGTACACTGTGAGGTTTTGTCTTCCTTATCATTTCTTTTGGCAGGTCTTGCTTTGGACATCTTGTTGATGTCCTGTAAGGAGTAGCCAACAGACTGGAGAACAAACTGAACATGTTATAGTTATGAGGCCTGGCTAGTCTCATCACAAAGACTGCTCACACTGTGGTAATGATGGTCCTTTTATGAGCTGGTGAATGGTGTGATGCTCCCTGTAGATATCTGTCCATGTATTTGGATTTTCTGCAGTCAGCATATCCCAGTGACTTGTTTTGGTGCCCGATGTTACTATTACAAAAGTAAAATCCCAAGTCTTAACCTCCACCTGTCACATTCTGCACTAATGACTGAAGTAATTAAACAGACATCAGTTTTACTTTTGAAAAATATTCTTCTTGGAAGAGACTAGCTTTGATTATGTTCCAAATTTGAAATGTTCTAAACATTTTATTAAGTCAAAGAAGGCAATTCCATCCATTAGAGAACTTTATGATAAGCAAATCACATATAGTTATAAATTTTATTACCATTTTTTTATACATACTCACTTTGTGCTTTGTTTATACAGAGTTTTTATTCTCAGAAATATCCAATAATTAGATGACTGTCTTCTGGAATGTTATGATGTGCAGTCTCATATAAACTGGCCAACATTTCAGAGGTTTTATTGCCTCCAACATCAGAAAAATGATGGAGGCAGTAGCACCTTTAAAACTTTGGCCTGTTTCTATGAGACTGCACATCACAAATCTCAAAAGACAATTACCTTCATACGTAATGCTGTAAGAACCTGAAATCTCGCTTCCCCTATTTATATGTCATATTTCCATGCTTATGTAGTTTCTTGAGCTACCTGTGCCTCATTCTGAATTCTTTTGGGGATCAGATACCTTAAACCTCTGAAGCCAGAGGTCATTTAAATATTGTTAAAAATTCAGTCCATACCATAAAGAAAACACAATACTTCCCAACTGCAAAGACCAGATGGTCAATGCTGCTTAAGGAAACACTCACAAATTACTCTGAATATGAAGATGGCTGTCTTCTGGGTTGTTGTGCAACAACCCAGAAGACAGCCATCTTCAGACTCACTGCCATGAAAACCTCAAATCCTACATACTCTGAATATCATACAAAACCCATAAACATTCTAACTCCCTGGTAGCAGAACCCGTTGGTCCAACACCAGCAACACCAACACCAGACTGAATCCTGAGCTAACTCCACCCATTTTCCATCCTCAGCCCACCTCCCTAAGATCCATCTTGATATCATCCATGTTTGGTGGGTCCCTGTCACCACGGCATGGAGTTTCCTCAGGATGCAGATGGAGGAACAGCCTCCAGTTATGGAGGTTAGCTGTGAATATATTGAGTAAGCAATTTCTAACAGCTGATAAGGGGTGGTCCTCCAACTTGGGGGTTCAGCCTACAGCTAACAACCCTTCACTATAAAAATGTTTTATGTTACGGAAACAAAATCATACACATTCTATGGACAACATTCTGAATTTATGATTATTGAAGCAGGTAGTACATATAATTAACACAGGGATTTAAAGGGTTCCAAATTGAAGTTTGGGAATGTGAACATAACAGCAGTGGACAACAGTAGCCTGTACTAAGCAAATACAGTGTTTCCATGCACCTTCATTACTTTGTGCCCTATATATATATATATATATATATATGTTAAATGCCATTTCTGTGCTATTATAATATTATTACACTTCTTAATAATGAAAAGATCCTGTGCCGTAGCCGCGCGGTCTGAGGCATCATGCTTCGGACCGGCGATACAGAATGCGTGCTGGTTCGAGTCTCAGGGGAGAAGAAATTTTCTCACGAGCTTTCGACCAGTGTATGGGACCGGTGCCAACCCAGCATCATGAGGAAATTGGGGGGCTACAATGAGTAGCATAATCCGGTCGGGAAAGCTAGCAATGGCTGGGGGTTCATCGTGCTGACCACACGTCATCCTATATCTGGTTGGATGATCGTTCACCTCTGCTTAGGCATGTGAACATGAGGCCTGCAGTCAAGCTAGTCGGCTTTGGCTCTCAGGAGCTGTTACGCCACGGATTTTTTTAATAATGAAAAGTAACAAAGTTAACCATTGGAAGAATGTCAATTTAATAAGTTTCTAAAACAACACAATTTTAATAAATACTTCATGAGAACCATAATAAACTGGTTTTATGATACTCCTCAGTTAACATTACATGAAGGTGCTTGGTGCCCCATAATTCACAAATCAAGACTTACAGAAACTGTTTCTGATTCTGAACTGTTTCTAGACAATGCTATGGTCACTATACTTCTGCCATTTTCCAGCTTTAGTCACAAGAGTCTTTGAAAAAATTAATGGCAATGAGTTATTCACCATAAAAATCAACAAAAAATAATAAGATGCAAAGAAGAGTTAGAAAGAAAAGAGCATAATTACAATAAAAATATAAAAAACTTCATACCTAAAACCACATTTGCTGTCTAGCAGTCACCGGTCTGACACTTCCCATAATACTAACACATACGTATACAGAACCTTCCATTATTGCGTTATCTACAACTATACAAATCTACCAAGCGGAATCTCTTTTCTGAAGCCAAGTCACTTAATTAGTCAATAAATTTTTTATAGATAATGGAGATTAATTTCTGAGTTCACAAAAGCCCACTACTGGATTCTATCTTGGGACAGATTAACCCAGTCAACAACTTCAAGCTATCTCTTTAAGATGCATTTTAATATAATCTTTACACCTACACCAAAGTCTTTCTTTCAGCTTTACAAACTAAAATTCTGTATGCATTTTTTAACTCTCCCAGTTCAACGCATCAATTTTAGTGACCACAAGATTATAAATACAAAACATTCTCGTAAAACAACCGGGATCATTTTTCTCTCACCTACATTATACACGCAAGAACATACACAGACTTTAAAAGTTTTGTTACTGTAATACTGGGAGGGTTAACCCCTTCAAAGTAAATTGGAAATGATGGGGGAAAAAAATTAGAATTGCATTCACAAGGAAATTAAGGGCACAATAAAGTTTACGAATGCTTTCCATCAAGCAGTTCAGATTTTCTATCTTCAAATATAACATTGTGTTTTCAGAGTTAAAGTGTTTTGCATAATTTAATCATTGTATTAAACTATATAAAACTCTAATATTTACTGTTGTCTTGCATAATGCCCACATAAATTTAAATTTGACGGTCAAAATCTCCATTTATATCATAATACCACAGCAACCTGGTATCACTCTAATATCTATACAGCAGGTGTAATGACACATTGTGTGAAGTTACAATGATGTGAATTATGATTATTGACCTTAATTAAAGCCCAAATCCAGTGCCACATTGAGGGATTTGGTAGGATAGACTATACAATAGATTGAACACATAAAAAACCCTCAAATTCAGTGCCAGGTATATGTGGTTACATTATAAAACTGTTCTATAACTTCACTCCTACTCAGTAGAAGAATTTATAAATACATGTAAGTAATAATGGTGATGGTTCTCATAATTATTTTGCTGTAATGCTGTAGTTCCAAAAATCTGTCAATAGTTATTATAACAATGTATTTATATTTGTACTAGAAACAAGTAATGTATTTGTGCTATGACCTGTTCTATATCCTTGGCTTAGGCCTATGAAGAATCTATGAAATGTAAATAAATTCTATTCTATTCTTGTATTAAAATAAGTTAATAAATACAAACATCACTTAATGTCATCCATATTGTTATGTGGAAGAAGAAAACATCTGCTACTTTTCTGTAACAGCATGATTTGATAAACCTCAATGACACTGGCATCAAAACATGAAGTGACACCTAAATATTGAAAATGTCATTGCATCATACTTCTGTTCAATCACATTATAAACTTTGGAAGTACTGTTACTTGCATATACATCCAATTCAAGCACAGTGCAATCATGGCAAAAAATGAAACAAAGTCTGAAGATATTAAATAGAAATGTAGGAACATACCTTTCTTCAAAACACGTAACCAACAACCTACAATCTTCTTGTGGTGTTGCCTATGCTGCAAGCACCATGATGACAAAGATTGTATACTATCCTGAGAGTCTTTAAGCAACTGCAGTCTCTTCTCAAACTGATGTTCATTAAAAGCTGACATTTTGATTTAAAATTCTTAAAATGTCATTTATGGCACTCAGACGCAATTTCTGCATGTAAATGTCCGAGATTTAACAATAACTGCAGTAATGATATTTCATTTCTTAGTCTTCCACAAAAGCTGTATAAATCAGTACCTGTTGTAATCATGCTACCTATAAAAATTTATGGGTTATGGTATTCAAGTAACTTTTGAATTGTGTCTTGAACTACGTTACCACGAAAATGCGTTTTTGAAAGCGATACAGAACAGGAATCAGAAACTTAAATATCACTAGAAGACCGCAGACTTGTAAATAACAGAATCACATATACACCACTCCGTTTCAATGAAAAGATATATGCAAATTCATAATGTATAATTCTCATTTTATACTGTGCTCATTACTATTCCTAACATCGATTTAGAACAATCATTATTCCCAATATTCGTAGCATCCACAAAATCAACAACTTAATAAGACAGCCGCCACTGCGAATGTAAAGCCGCTCATTATGACGCCTTCTAACAAACGTAGATTAACTCACACGCAAGCACTTCAAAAAGTATATCAACACTAGCAAACTTATTTCTTTTCAAACAATCTTGCCTTGCAAATAAAAATTAAAAAGAATTCGTTAGTGTACTCATTAATACGTATTCGTTTACTAACATATCAAATATTTTGTTATCCGCCATATTACCTCCGGAAGCTTTCATAAAGCATTTACGATAGTTCATCATCTCGTGATTCAACTTACACGTCGAGGATAAAGTTAAATAGTACACTAGCGATTTAGAAATAAATTTACTGTTCGTGTATTTATTATACCAATAATTTATTCAATTAAAGGGAAACTAGTACAACAAAAATATTGTTTTGCGAACACATTTTCACCTGTGATTCAGAGAATAAATTTTAGAACGTCTGTGGTATACCAAAAACGTACGTTCTCATTCTTTGCTCTCCTATACGAAGTTGGTATATCTGTGTACATAATCGACATTGGTTGATGTTAAATGAAGTTCCTGCCATTTTCATTGTCTAATACAAAGATGCTTGATTTTGAATAAGACCGAACATTACATGAAGCTTCGTACAAATAATGCAATGGCCCAATGTGGCAGCATGCAGTCATCTGTAGATCAGGGACGGTGCGCCAAACGGCAAAGTTTGCTACAATTCGACGCCCATAAATATTTGCCCTTCTCGCCAAACACTTCGCAGTGTGTACCAATGAATAATTCTGTATCCCTGGAATCCGAAAAATTACTACATGTAAACCTGTAAGGATTAGATGGAGAATTGTGATTAGCAATGTCACACTTTCTTTAAAAATCACATAACTAGAAACAATTCAACTCTTAGGCCTATGAAAAGAACTACTGTGTACACAGAAACCAATGATAATCATTGAATACTAGACAATACTCCATGAAGAATGATTGGGCAATCTACGTCATAAATATTAATACTTATGGCCTAAAATCCCTTTATAGCAATTAATCACTAAACAGTAAACACTGACTTAAAATACACAATGTGAACTAAGAAACTCATACACAATAATGCTAGAGGGCATGAAATCACTTCTGGATTGTGATGTTGTGAGGTCTTGTACGTGGGTACCAACATTTCAAAGGAACATACTATCTCCATACTCAGCATGAAGATAGACATACGGCAATACAAGACCACAGAACATCACACTTCCTTCCATAGCGTGATTGTGGAAGAATCCAAGTATGATGGTTCCTCACTTGGACCTTCCACACATATAATCCTACTAATTTTTTACTTCTGAATGTGATGCACCAGGCCAGACCATTGCATACTGGGAGATATTACAATTTCACATTCAAGCACTGATCCCTTCAACAGAAGATCTACCTGCTTTCATTCCAGGCTCCACTATAGACACCTCCATTCAAACACATCTGTTTGAAAATACAGTGCTCATTCCTTTATTTTTTTGGCCTCAGGCTCTGCTGCCAATGCTAACTAAACATAATGGATCAAAAATATAATACTGTTCAAACATAGTAATCTGCTTCATACAACTGCAATGATGGTAGCTTTTTGACTGGTCCATAAAAACACATGGCTTGGTGACATGTTGTGAAGAGCAGGTCTATAAAAGTATGTACCATAAACACAACTTAAAATTTTATACTGTCTTATTTTTGGCTACATGTTTTTGACCATTGTGATCAAGTGACCATACACAATTAAGAAACCACTACTGAATGGCTGACTGGAATGGGAGGTCATGATATGTAGACCCAAACAGGAGTGGGTAATTGGGTAACCCCTGTATGGTGTATAGCAGAATGTTTGTTTTGCTAATATACCGTTTTCACAATGTAAGAAATCTGTCTTAGCATTTCTCATTCTTATCTCAAAGAAGTCTTGTGTTTATCTTTCAAAATGACAAAATAATTCTTGCTCTTGCATACACATTTATAATGGTTCATAGAAACAAATCACTACTGCATAAAATCACATGTCAGTAACAATTTTCAGTTCCATGGAAGGATGAAAGAACTAAAGTAAACACAACTAAATATGTCTATTCTTTAAGCTTCTATGAAAGGACAAACAAATCCATGCCTTCTGTTTATAAAAATAAATATTTAACCATGAATTAATGTATATACAGTATGTAACTTAAGGGTGTGGCCAAACTTTGGTGGTGAGTCTTACACACCTGAACTACAAAAAAAAGTTCATATCAACACTGGCCTGGAAAAGCCTCCTTTTCTTTCTGACATGTTAAAAGTATCTGCTCCAAACATTATCCATAAGTTTGTAGTTTGCCCTTCAAAAGCACGACAGAAAGCCATGAATGTAATGCCAAGGCCATATGAAACAGTCACTTGGAGACAAACCAGAATCAAGAGCAGGATTAGTCATTACCTGATTTGTAATTTAATTTACATTTTCTTTCAAAATTTCAATGCCAGAAACCAACTCGATTAGTGAACAGTGTTTTGGCAAAAATGGGTGGGAACAAACTCAAGAAATGTCAAACATGCATCTCATTTAGGGACAGGGATGCCAGGCACCTCTACAAGCAGTTTTCCACAATGGTAACTTCCACACAAGAAAACACTGATTATCATCTATGAGGGACAAGAACTTCTGAACTTGTTACTACAAACTGGAGGAGACCATTATCCACCAACCAACTCATTTAAAGGAAGAAATTCTGTACCATAATGAATAAGATCTTACTAGCAGTACCAAAAGGATAGCAGCAGTGGGACATGTGTCACAAATGACCATCTGGAGAGTCCTACATCAACAGCTGATGTACCCATACCACTTACAGAGTTGAGGGTCTCAGTCTAGCGGACCTTCTGTCAATAGTGGTTGCAGCAATGTGCATGAAACCCTTTCTTTGTTTCTTCAGTGCTATTTACAGATGAAACAGCTTTCACCAGGAAGTTCATAATGCATTTTCACAGCAATTACTTGTGGGAAGAGGAAAATCCTCACACTATTATTCAATCTAGACATCAACAACTTTTCAGCACTAATATGTGAGTAGGTATTGTTGACACTGTTATCACAGGCTCCTATGTTTTGCCACAAAGGCCAACAGAAAGCAGTTATCAACATTTCTTCAAAAATTATTTTCCCAAGCTATTATAAAACCTTCCTTTAGCAATCACAGCACACATGTGAATCATGTGTGATGGTGCTCCACAAAATTTCAGCATTACAATTTGGAAATTCTTAGACAGTGATGGATAGGTCAAGGAAGACCTAATGTGTGCCCTGTGTTTGTCTGATTTAAGTCCAGTTGATTTTCATCTCTGCTGGAATAAAAGCTCTAGTTTATGAGACTCTGATAAACAATACATAACTCTTTGACAGCAACTTTAAGATGGCTGTCAGACAATCTGCAATACCCCAGGAATGTTTGCATTTGGCAGTCTATGGCAAGAGGTGCACAGTGCTGCATTGAAGCTCACAGGTGACATTTGGCACAGTTACTACAAAATGTCAGAAAGGAAAAGAGTGCCGTAACTTGGAAAGGAGGATTTTCCAGGCCAGTGTTGATTATAATGTTATAGTTTTGGTGTATTGAACTCACACTCTAAGTTTGGCTACACCTTTAAGATACAACCTGTGTATACACATCTTAAAAATAGGAGACAAGAAGTTTTAAAATGATAAAAAATCTTGATTTGAAGCTTTCATGGCGACGTAACTCAATAACATGTTATTTTTAAAATTTAGCTGTAAACAAACCAGGATTACTATCCAATAAGGAGTTATTACTAACTGCTAATAATTAGACAGTTATGACCACACTGCACCATTGTTCCAATCAGTAGCAAAACTAGATACTGTACAGACATACAGAAAACAGTAAAAATACAAAGACATATGAGTAATACAGAGGCAGAAACAAAATTAAATTCCTAATACATACACTGAAAATGTCAGGTTCTGAGGATGACCTCAGATTCTGACCACCCATTAATGATGAAGTTGGGATTTTATTGATTTAGAACTAATTAATCAATTTTCACACCTGTAGCAAGAAGCTAAATGTGAGAGTTCCAGGCAAATATTCTTGGACTTTGACCACTGGAAATCAGAGCTGTATCTGTCACTGACAGCTGATCATCTGAGAACATACATACTACGAAGTTTAACTTTTTATAATCCAATACTCTCACAGACCATTGCAGTATTTCACCCCAAGGAGGTTGAACCATCATTAAAAGAATTTATACAATAGTACACATCACCATGTCTGATGTTTAGCATAAACACTTGTCAGTCAGGTGCCTTTTAATTTGATATCTATTATCCAAATTTATCTAAAACCCATCATAAGATAACCTCAATTCAACATTAATAATTTATGACCACAAAGTAACTTCAAGTGATGGCACATAAACTATACCACACTTAAGAATTAATTAGATTCTCAAAGTACCATTAATGTGCATCTGTGACCAAGTAACTGTGCTTTGTTTACAGTGGTGCTGTATGTAACAATGTTGTACTCCAGACTTAACAGTAAACAATTACTGCAATAAATCCACCTAAAACAAACCCAGTTGGTTGGTACATAAGTTACAATTATGCTACAGTTTTTAATTTATATATGTCATATATATATATATATACGGCACTTAAAACAGTTAAAACATTTTTCAAATGACATTTACTGTTCAATCTCATTTGGTCTAATAATTCTTAAATACTCATGCACTAATTTCTGTAACATGCAAAAAGGAAAGTAAATATAATTCTTTCACAGTATTTTAAGTTATTCTTCCCATTCACTTCCTTAACCTTTACTGCACCATTTTAAATCACCAATGTACAACTCAGCTAGACCAAGTTCATTTTGTGGGTATACAGACTTTCACAAGGGATTCCTAAGCTTGTGGCAAGTTAACTGGCCATATACGTCTATGAAGTTCACATACAGCAGCCACTATACTGGCTGCAGGGATTTAAAAGGTTAATACAAAACACCATATATACTGATCAGTTGCCCAGCAGTAATGGTGCTCTAGACTTGTTTGGGATGAACTTGGTTCAGGTCACTTATTCGATTACTGGCTGACCTACGATTCCACATACATTCTTCAGGCATTCTAGGTGAAGCCAGTAAACAACAGACTTCTTCCTAATATTTACTTACGTATCATGATCATATTCTTACATTGAGGTTATACAACCTAGGCAACACAGCATCATTAAACAATATAAAATCAATCAATTCATTGTAAGAAACCACCTATATTTTCTTAACACTTATAACATGACCACAAATAAAGAGTAAAAAATGCTTATTATTTTACCTAGATTGTATCCCATATGCTTTAACACTTATTAGAACTTAGATAATGCAGTTTCATAAAAATATTAAGGTTAACAAGATACCCCCTTCACAGCTTATGTGACTTATCACAGGCTATGAATATTATGTGACATTTCTTTATCCTCTCAGAAACTTCAATGTTGTTGGACATTAACAACAAACTGGAAGTTCACAGTATGTGTGAATCTTTTTACAAAGAACAAACTGAAAGCTATTTACACTTTTGGAAATGTTTGTAACAACTATCTATCCATTCTTCTCCAAAAAAGCACTGAAATCCCATGTATAACATTAAAAGGGCTATCAAAAAAGTCTTAAAAGATCCAAATTTTCAAAATACAAATTATATATTGATTGAAAATTATAAATACTTGAACAAAATGGTTACTACTCTAACCACAATTTACAACAGTGGTTCCCAGACTTTCCTAGTTTGCTTCTGTTTAAAAGGTGAAATCTCCTTCCCTGTGCATAGTACCATGACATTAATCATGTAAAGAAATGGGGGCAAGGTTTTGAACAATAATCTTCTTTCTATGGCTTCCGTTGCCTAATATTCATTGCATAAGAGGCTGCATGGGACCTAGAACCATTGTAGATATGGTTGTCATGCTACGATTCCATCTCTTTTGGGAATGAAAACCCTGTCTTCCAGTTTGAAACCTGTCATTTTACTTACAATCCATTTCCGTAATTGGACTGATTTTCATTTCAACACACAAGTGCTGAAAATACATTCTTGCACATTGTACCTGTGTAACTGATTAATTAATATTAGCGGACAATGTTGTTGATGGCAATAATTAACACTAAGACAAGCAATTTCTGCACAAAATTATTGTTATGAAAAATGAATTTCTGCAGGTGTTCTTCAGGCTGCCATTACAATCAGTCTGGGAATCACTGCTCTAGCAGTGCACCAATCTGTATCAAATTTTAATTAGTTCCCTATATCCAGTATTCACTGATTAATCAAATTATATGAACACACATCATATTCACCTCCAGAATTATCAGTGACTGCTCAGTGTTCTATATGAAATATATGAGTGGACTCAACAAGGCTATATGGAAGTGTGTTGCATACCCAGCAGGTGCACATCATGGTTCCAAATGCAAATCCTTTGCAACACCATAAGCAGCGACATACATCATCCTGGACTTGTTAGACTCATACACAGCTATTGCCCTGTCTCTGACTTCTTCCCAGTCATACAAGTCCCTGTAATATTCAACAGTATCACATTCATAGTTATACATCATATTACATTCTCATTTACAAGTGTCAGACAGAAATATAAATACTAATATAAAGGATATATTAACCAATCTGCCTCACAGATTGTTTTCTGAATGTGAGGCTACAATAATGCACATTATTTTAGTTCAGTTCTGTGACTTTGAACAGAAATAATGAAAGTCATATTTCCAAAACACTATAAACCACAAATTTTCTGCATATAAACAGCTTCATTATTATCCCAAGTCATCCCAGGCTCTGCTTATATGTTTTCTGCTGTGAGGTAGACCTGAATTTTGCACTTGTGCCCACTGCAGAGTTAATACAGGGTCTATCTAAAAGAATGCCAGGATTTAAAACACCTGCAATTCAGGAATGAAGACAGATATGGTGATGTTGGTACTTGCAGTGTAACCATGAACTCAAACAGTCTCACTGACACAAGTTGCTCACACATCCCAATTGTAGTTAACCTTTAAACAATGGGGATTTAAATGGCAAAGTGGTAGCAGCCCTACAGAGTTTTTTTCAGGTTTTTAAACTTTTGTGCATGCTCTATGGAAAACTTTAATATTATCTAAAGTAAACATGATAAATTGACAAAATAAAAGCCATATTCATTCGATTGGAACACAAAATACATAGAGTTTTTTAAAAATGCAGTTAATATCTTTATTGCCTAAATAAGCCTTAGTAACTTTACTTTCTTCTTTGGAAGCCCATTCGACACGGCAGAAGCCACGGTTGTGAACTAATGATCACACAGAAAAATTTGTTTCCCCTACTTCAGTGGATACACATTATTTTCACCCATCATGCCGAGGAATGTGAGAAGCTTTGATTAGGGGGTCTGAAAACGAAGCTAAAACTCACTTGACAATAACAATGTTTATTGCTGTTTATGGTTATATTTCCCGGTTTGACAGCTCAGGTTGAACTTGTCAGAACCCTACAGAAAGTGATTCAATATTTGCAGCCCCTAAAAGCGGCCAAAAGACGTAGCCAAGTCTACTTACAATGTTGCAAGTTTTGCGTTCCGCACAAGGAACTTTCGTAGAGCTGAGTACACAACTTACGTCCCAGACAGGGAACGCTAGTAAGATAAAGGTTAATGGACAACAGCTTACGTGTTCTGCGCTATCAGTACAATGTCTACCACACAGCAGAAAGCACAGAACATGTTGTGGTATTAAAAATTTGTATCCATAGTGAATTTAGACGTGAGTATGGTGTGAGACCGCCTGATGACAAGAGCATTAGATGGTATCAGCAAATTTAACAAGACTGGCAGTGTGGAAAAAAGAAATTCTACTGGGCAGCCTAGGAGACCTGATGAAGATGTGAATCACAATAGGCAGGGGTTTACACATAGTTCTTACATCTATACTGACAAATAATACAAACTAGTATCAGTGACCAAGGAAACTTTACTTATAATTTGGTGTACAACAAAACAGATGTCCATTATAGTGTTACCAGCACCTCTGCCTTCTCTTTTCTGCATCTTTGTACAACAATGCAAACAGCTGTTCTGTTAGAATTTAACACTGAAAGTAAGATTTGAGATTTTCACAGCAGTGAGTTTGAAGATGGCTGTCTTCTGATGGAGGAGGCAGCAAGGACCTCTAAAATGCTGGTAAATTTCTACCAGACTACATGGCACTACAACCCAGAAGACAACCATCTTAATCTATGTGGGGGGGGAATTGATGCCATTACATCTCCGGATGGGGCTTTTGTATTTTCATGAAGAATGCATGTATGCAGAACATTACAGAACTAGATGAAGCCATATTTCAATCAAGTTCAGTCAGTAAAATCATGACAAGCTTTTTATATGTTGGTTAATAACTTTTTACTGTAAAGCTCACCTGTACAGAGGTCGAACAAATTTCATGCGACCTTGTTCGACAACAAACTCTAGTGCATGCGCCACCTGTTCCAACCACCTTCCCTTGATGACCAATCGAAGCCACCTGTATGAAAGTTTTATTAGAAATTACTAGATCTGATTATAGAAAACAGCTGATGACCATCTTTGCAAATATGACAGACACACAAATTAGCATTTAACATACCAGGGGCCCAGACACACTAATAAAAGGCACTCAGGTGCTTATGACAATGATTTAATATTGTTATGGGTGTATTTGTCTGTTATGTGGATAAAAAGATGTGAATATTTTAGATGGTAGTTGTTTGTGTTTCAAGAGATAAATAATCTGTGGTGTCTAGTAATACTTACTTACGATACTTAGGTGACCTGTTCTTCAGTGCCTTGAGCATCTGCGGGTCCCAACTTTCGTGGTTTTGATCTATTAGACAGTTGGTAGGACTACTTGGATGAGTGATCAGCCCATCACAAGGCCTCTACCTGTACACAGGACAGCACAACACAGAAATACGTGGACAAACATCCATGCCTAGAGTGGGATTCAAACCCACAGTCCCAGTGACCAAGCGACACAAGCCCCATGCCTCAGACCATGCAGCCACTGTGACGGTGGTGTCTAGTAATGGACAAACTATATGAAACATACTTCTGAGAAGATATGCCTCTTATGAGACACAGTGACAGCCAGTCTCTAAAATGTATAATCTTATCCATATACTAGACACTGCAAAAAAGATGAGCAACAGATACTTCATCCACACATCTCACTGAGAAAGGTTCCATTTCATTGTACTCATTATGTAAGGTAGATGTGAGATATTTCATCAGCCCTAAACTTTCTCAATGAGTAGTCTACATAGACAAAAGCTTTATCTTATTCTGTGTGTGTCTGGGCCCACTGTGACTCCCTTCCTTTACTTTCCAACTCTAACTTTATTACGTTTTCCCATATTGATACTGCAATTATGTGAATCCATATCAAGCTATTATAAAAACATGTTCCTAATCTGCTAGTAGTGCAGCTTTGGAGTATGAAGATACATTATCTTTATGCATTCTATTTAGTGCACAAAATGTTTTGTATATAGAAGGAGAATCATTACTGAAAGAAGATGCATTGTGGTCTAATTAAAAACTTTTTCAATTTGGGGTGGATTTTGATTTACGTTCATTTTACATCACAGTGTACATTCACAGCATTTCTGAGCAGTAGCCCTCTACTGCTAGTTTCCATAAGTACATGGATTCTCAAGACACAAAATTCTCATGAATACCAAAAAATGATCTTGCATCCCCAAAACATAACCATCTTGTATGAAATGTCACATCACAAATTGCACAGTAACCATTCTTTGAAGAAACAGTCAGTTCTATAGCATATTAATCTACTTGCTCCTTACTAGAACTTTATGATAGAGATTGCTGGATTCAGCATGATTGTTGAAAGTCACGGGGTCATTTCAAAGAGTTAGTAATCACGCAGATCTCTGGACTTAACATCCCTTGTCTTTTTAAAGCAAGCATCTACCAAGACAATCCATAAAGTATGCAATAATTGTAAGTGAATACTGAAATGTCTTATGCAACATAAGAGTTGAAACTCTTATACCTCTAAGAACATCATCAAGACAGCTGATGCATATATTCATATCAATGGAAGACACTTCTACAATATTTTGTAAACTCATTTACATTTTATATTCAATGAGATATAATACACTTTTTATATTTGGGCATATTTTTAAATGGATCACTCTGTAAAAACAGTACAAGACTGGTGAAATCAAGACACGGCCATGTGGCATGGATGACAAAAAGATGTGAAAAACAGACTCATATACAAGAGGGGAACTTATGGTAAGACAGGGAAGGCCGGTGTAAGATGACCCAAGCTGGTGGAAACATCAATGGATGGCAATACTAACACCTAGTGGTGCTGCAACATATTAAAACATCTGAAATCTGCAACTGTAAACAAAAAGTAAAAGCAAAGCAGTCCTGCTAAACGCCATGTAGGTTGCTTGAAAAATTCCCATTACTATTACCTTTGTTTCCAACTGCAAAACACTTAAGATTTACCAGAATTGCCATGTTGAGAATTTATAATTGCTAAAAGGTGAGACAAAATAAATGGTTCTTCATGTTCAATAAAAATGAGATAATGCTAGTTACTTCATCCACACTGCATACTTTATCAATAAGTTCTTACATAATCTAAGAGTCCCTGTTACAGTGAAATTATCTTTTTCAAAATTTCACAATAATTTCACTTTCCAGATATTCGTACTTACCTGAAACGTATCTCAGAATTCACCACAGAACTGAATTTGTATGTGTTCTCCATAACTTGTAGCTTGGTAACAGACAAAGGTTTCTTTTCAAGCAGCTGAGTCAGAAATTCTTGTACCTGACTTGAACTCAAACCCTTAATATTCTCAGGGCTAAATGGACAGGTAGATTCTGCATCCCAATCTAGCCATTTATTGCACAAATTTGTGCACACTTCTTCTAATGAGCTGTCATACCTAAGAACAGTGAATATATCATCTTCATGACAAATTTTCTCCATATGCCTATCCAGCATTTCAGTAAACAAAGCAATGTAGAATGAGATAGCACCTGATGCAACAGATAAATACATAATAATATTAATAATAATAATCATCATAATAATAATAAAGTGCAAGCAAAAGTAATCCCAATAATTATAGGAGCAACTGGAACTGTCTCCAGGTCACTCAGAAAATATTTGGCCAACATTCCGGGTGAACACAACATCAGGGAACTGCAGAAGACCGCCATTTTGGGATCTTCATACATCATTCGAAAGACGTCGTAAAATAAAATTATATAATACATGTAGCACGTGTTAAAACAATATATATTCTGGAAATAGCTGCTGCACTATGTACCTTAGGGACAAGGTCTGCCTCGGGTACATGTAAGTAAATACCCTATAAATTGGTGAATAGATAGGATAATAATAATGGTGATGATGACAATAATAATAATAATAATTTGTGAGGGTGGGTTGTTGAGGGAGACTAAGATTGGAACAGGTAGGATAAAATGTCAAACAGAATGAAGAAAGAATGTGGAACAAAAATGAAGGTTTTTGGGAAGACAAATATAAGGAATGAAATGAAATTCGCACAAGCTTTCCATACTGTGATACAATGTTAAAAAATAAGTTGAAAATCTCATATTACAAAATCCTGAGACGCATGGTTCACTTGACCGAATGATCATGAAAAATACAATGTTAAAAAATAAGTTGAAAATGTCATACTACAAAATCCTGAGACGCACGGTTCACTTGACCGAATGATCATTAAAATAACGACGAATAACGTGACATGTTCATAACCCTCGGTGCCTTTGGTAGTCCAGCTGGTGCTGTTGCATGAGAATATGCGCTATGTTACCCTTGTCGACATCATCCAAACACTGATGTTTCAACACCTACAGTACATGAATGCAGGTCGCCCACGGACTGTATGGACACCACCCAATAAATCTGCTGTGGAACAAGAGCCATGTAGAAGCTCAAGAGAGATCACTCGAGAATTGAGGTAATCCTCATGCTACCTGCAAACGTGGGTATCAAGTCTGCATCAGTGTTAGCGTTTGGGCTGGTATTGTCAATGACATTGTCTTGGACCCCTATATGCCGACAGGCTGCCTCATCGTGATTTTCTGGAAGCTGTTCTACCAGGGCTGCTTGAAGATGTGTCTCAAGCTGTGAGCCAGAGGTTGTGGTTTAAGCACAATGGAGTTCCAACACACTATGGGGAAGATGTACGGCAGAGGTTCAACGCGACATATGCAGGAAGGAGGACTGGACGTGGAAAACTGATTGCCGGATCCAACTCAAATGAATTTTGTACTGTGGGGACATCTGAAGAAGCACGTTTTTTGCAGCCTCTCCCAGGACCACCGAAGATCTCGTGAAAAGTCTTCAAGCAGCTATGACAACGGTTGATGTCAACAAGTTAACTTGCATTCTAGAGAATGCCGTGCAGCGCACTTCTGTCTGCTGTAAAATGGACAGAAGCTGCTTTGAACACCGATTGTACAACAAGACACCCATGGTTTGATCATCTGATAGCTTGTGTAATTTGACAGTGACGTGTATCATGAAAACTAAACGTCACAGAATATAAGGTGTATAACATTTTCGACTTTTTAAAACAAGGGATCACACTATGGAGAACTTATTCGCGAATTTCATTTCATCCTATAGATGGGGAGGTTGGCTATCATAATGTGGAACTGTTTTAGGAGAAAGAAATACTCATTAATAACAAATAAATAACACTGGCTTATGTCACAAATTTGTATTATCTCTAAGATAATACATGTATAATAATGCATAAAATATTTTACTCTTGCCAGCAAAATTTCACTTCTGTTTACAGTTCTAATGTTTAAGTTTCAGAATTTTAATGCACAGCCATTCATGGGGGTTATGTTTCTGAAACCTCCTGTAAACGGTAAAACAGCAATTTTCGAAATGAAGACCCCATGGTAAGAATGGGGTTAGGAGAACCAAAGACACATGAAATATGCCACTTATATTACGTATAACTAAAGACAAACAAGCACAAAACATTAGTGTTGACATTTATTAGGATAATGTCATTCCTGGCTGAAAGTTGTCAAGGTTATCAAACACAAGAGTATCAGTTCTGATAATGGTGAAAAGTACACTTTGAAACATACTTGGTGTAGCAGGATACCCATGTACCTACTTGGATGGGCAGGCAGATGTGAACTGTTGTGTATTACTCCATGTGCCTGTGCAATAACAAGGAACCTAAACTTTGATTCAAAATACCAATTTTTCTGCAAACACACAAAACCACGATTTACAAACCCACAAGCAATTGTCTGCTTGCCGTATTTGGTTCTTATTTATATACGTGTGGTTCACTATAAGAAGGGCATCTTTCTTGTTCTTTATTTAGCATATCTTCAGGGTTTGTATATTTTTTGAGAAGAAATGAAAGTAAGAGTTCATTTTCACTTACTTGGGAATGACGGGAGGCATTCCAGGTGTGAACAACCATTTTTTCCAGTCAACCTCCTTGAGTTTGCTATTGTTTGGAAAATATTCATATAAAAACTTTATAAAATCATCTGTGTCTATTGATCTGTACTTAAATTTGTTTATATATGCTTTCAGGAATGGATCAAACACCTCTGAAAAAAGTAAAACATTTCACTGTTAGAAAAATGAATTTTAAATCAGTCTATATTGGCATAACTGATCCTTACAGATAAAAAGAGAATGATGCAACTTCTTCGTAACTGACTCTGACTGCATAAAATCGTCATTTTTATCATACACTGTATTTTTACAATGAAAGTCTGAAGAAAGAGAATTATGACATGACCAAACTCAAATTCATGTTGCTTTTTCAGAGTGTTAACTGAAGATGTCACTTTGCAAATGTCAAGTTCTAGCAGCTCTTTTGCAAACATTAATACAAACTATTTTACACAACTCTCACATTAATTTTCACTGTCTTGAAAATTACCCAAATGAAAAATGCACATTTTTTAAATATCTGTTACTATAAATACTTTGGTAACCTCCTCTGTATGATACAAGTAGCGTTCCCACTCATGAATTTCCAGTCATCATGTTTATGAATGGAAATTAGGAAATACACTATCCTATGTAAGTTAGGAAACACATTAATTTATTTCTTAATTCAGGAACCAACTACCAATGCTCTGATTAAAATTAGTTTTCTTTGTTTGAAAGCACGGTAGTGTTAATATGTAGAAAAAAACTAGATAGTAAAACTTCACAAACATTATAATGCCTAAGTTATGCTATAGAACTGTGTGAACAACAAAGAATTTTAAAGATGGCTGTCTTCTGGGTTGTTGTGCCGTGTAGTCTGGTAGATGTTTACCAATGTTTCAGAGGTCCTTGCTGCCTCCATTATCAGGGCAGCAAGGACTTCTGAAATGAGTAATCATGAGAACGATAGCTGGCAGAGAAAACCTACAATAAATGTTGACTCTGATGATGGTAGACTTCAGATTTCCAAGTTTGATCTTTGCTTCAATTCACATGCAGAAAAATCTACATACAGATCTGACCACAGACTGAATGCAGAACACTCCACTGTCTTCCCCAAGACCTCCCCCCCTCTTCAATTAACATATTAATATCAATATCTGCAGACTTGTTAAATTCTCAGAGATATGAGAAAAAATGCACTTAAACTTTCAGAAATAAAAAGGGAGTACTTCTGATGTAGAATATACAATGACATCAAATAGTCTTTAAAGTGTGAATGTTTTTTATCCATACTTTCCATATGGTCTGCTGTTTATAGACATGGCAGGTATGCAAATGAAGTGCTGATGCATATAGTAATATTAGAAGTTTATGCAGATAGGTACATATGAACTGAATAAACAAGATTTTCTGATTCTGATGACTGTCATGTAAATGATACAGAAATGGTGTGAAAATCCTGTTGATTCAGGAAAAATAGCTGGCCTGGACATTATTATTCTACTGAAAAGCATCACCATAAATGCATTAAGATTCACAGTAGACAAACACTTAAAATACTCAGATTCTTTAGGGTTCTCACGATGGTGTAATACAGTTGGGATTATTGGGTTTTTAGATTTTGTCCATTGTCCAAGGTTAAAATAGATTGAGACTAGCTCTTTCTAATGGACCCAACAGAAAAGGTGCCCCTGCCCCATATATCTGAAGACAAAAACAGATCTAGTTTTTGAAACATCATACACTTTTTAACCTTGGAGAATGGACAAAGTCCAAAAACCCAATAACACTGACTTAAAAACACTTTTTATAGTTGTAATATTTCATTTACCTGGTCCACCAGCAAGCTCTTCAAGATGGAACAGAAGAGTGTGACCTTTTTCATATGGAACTCTAGAAAAAGCATCATCAGGAGAAATTCCTTTCAAATCTGGCACTAAACATGTTAGAGGACTGTTTTCACCAATGGCTGCTATCTGTACATCAAGCACATAAACTTATAAAACTTTTGAACTCACAAATCAACTGGTATCAGAAGCTCTACTGCATTGAAGTGTATCAACCATATAAAGTAACTATTAATTTGAAGATAGCTATCTTCTCGAATGTTATATCATGTAGTCTGGTGGATATTAACTGACCATTTTAATGGCTTACTGCTTTCATCATCAGGATCACTATGACAATAGATGTAGAAAGCTCCTCTATAACAACAATATCTACTAGACTCTACTGTACAACATCCTAGAACACAGAATCTTCATAACTTCACGAGAACCTAAAGCCAGCTGTAAATATATATAATGGCATGCAGTCATAGCATACAGAATTGATATAATTAAATACAGGCACACCTCGTTTTATTGCGCTTCGCAGATATTGCGTTTTTTTTACAAATTGAAGGTTTGTGGCAACCCTACGTCGAGCAAGTGTATCAGCACCATTTTTCAATAGAATGGGCTCACTTCGTGTCTCTGTGTCACATTTTGGTAATTCTCGCATTGTTTCTTTTAGGCATAATGCAATTGCACACTTAATAGACTACAGTATAGTGTAAACATAACTTTTATATGCACTGGAAAACCAAAATATTCATGTGACTCGCTTTATTGTGATATTCGTTTTATTGCGGTGGTCTGGAACCGAATCCGCAATATCTCCGAGGTATGCCTGTACAGGTCTTCAAATCTTGAAATGTATATCCACATGAGTGCTGTTCACACTGAAAAATGAAGCCAAATGTGGTTCATGAGACAGCCAGTATACACTCTTCAAAACAATAGAAAAATTACATATTTTACCAATATAAAACAGGAGCTGGGGTAACTCAGTCAGTACAGCGCCTGACAATAGGCAACTGGGGTTTGATCACTGGCAGGGACAAAGGATTTTTCTTCAAGCCTCTGCATCCTGACAGGCTCTAGGGCCCACCCAGCCTCCTATCCAATGGGTACCAGGGGTCCTTCCCTTAGGGGAAAAGCACAGACAGGGTACGATACTGACTATTCACCCCATCTAGTGCCAAGGTCAAGAATGGAAAGAATCTATAAGTACACCCCCCTCAAGTACATAGTGCCAAGGTCAAGAATGGAAAGAATTTATAAGTACACCCCCCCTCAAGTACCTCCATCGTACGGAGTGAGACAGCTTTACATTTAATAGTATAAAACCTAATGCAAAGCTAAAAGGGAAACTTGAAAGGAACACTTAATGCACAAGTTCTAATGGGATTCTTCCCACCAAAAATTAAAATATTAACCAGAGTAAGATTTTGATGAAGACCTCTACAACAGTACCATAATTTTGTTCTAAATCATCTGTAACATCTATAACAGACAACTAGGTTCAGTATTTGGGAGGAGAATGACCAAAAGTGCCTAACCAAATCAAATTTTAGTCTATGAATAACAATTCCACCAACTACCAATAAAGTTCAAATTAATTTGAATTCACAAATATAGGTGGTTCATGCATACCTTGTAACAATCCAAGACCAGCTCAACCTCTGGTCTACAGATCAATGTTATTACAAACTGAAATTGATAATATATGTAACAGTACTTACTGCATCTTTAAGATCCTTCAATCCACCAATTGCTGAAAACTGTCGAGTCTTTTCTCCATACAACTTTGCCAAAATCTTACGTTCCAGAAATACTGTGAATCCTTCATTCAGCCAGAAATGTTCAAAGTTCCTGTTTGTGACCAAATTTCCTGTCCAACTGTGGCTGATTTCATGAGCAACTACATCAGCCAGAGACCTATCTCCTGCCTGCAGAAACAAAACCAAACTCACAGCAAAAGACACTCAAATACCTGACAATACATTGTTACAGAAACAGTGTATGTTGTGCTGTTGGTATGAGAAAGATGTTTCCTGTTTCTGTAGTTCTCAAAGTAGCAAATATAAACTCAGGAAACTGACTTTTGTGTCACACCAGAATTGAAAGTTTGAAGACAGATAAGTTCATTCTATAAAAGCTTCTCTTTCAATTTGCAATTAGAAATTGCCTCATAATTCCAACACACCAAATTTATTGTTACAAAACAAAAACACAAATCTATGCTACCAAATGGTTCAATTTGGTGGCTACCATATATATTGCAGCTTTTAAATATCCCCACAGTGATGTGAAGTCCATGTCAAACAGCATGCTCCCTATGCCCATCACCCTCATAATCTGTCCTAAGCCTTCAGAAATGGATTCCAGATTTTTCTAGGGTTGGAAGAGGTCAGGAGAATTTGTAACAAACCATGTCCTGGGGCATTAGGAACTAACCAATCCACCCACTTTCATAAATATCAGTAATCACAAAATAATTCATAATCCTAAGTACAATATTACTTTGAAGTCCTCAGTTTCAGCTATTGTTCAGTCTCTATTATTACTGTTCTTTCCAAATATCTGAACTTTGATATGTGTTTGAAAGTTTTATTAGCTATCATTAAAGACATTAAATGCATATAAAACTATAGCAATCCAAGGAACTCACCAAGACAGTTGGAGTGACAAAGGTAATACAAGGGTTCTCCATTCCTCCAAAAGGAAAAGAAGGTGGCAAAACAAGCAAGTCATAAATTCCCCAAATGTATTCACCACAAATGCTCTCAGCAGCTGACAGCATGTCTTCAGTCTAAAAAATAAACAAATAAAACGAAATTAAACCAGAACATAAACATAATTCTTGTAACGGTGACACCATGTACTTTTCACACATAAAGCAGGAGCAGCAGTAATAACAGATCTAAGGCATACTAACTCCACCAATTCCCCAATTAACTTTTCTCTCTCAGGTAAAGTACTGCCTGACTCAATGGCGCAACAGCCCGAAGTCGAGCCTTGGGCTCCTCCCATGTGGGAGGTTTCTTTGTCTTTTTTTT
>NW_019060171.1:168228-183492 GCF_000696155.1 Zootermopsis nevadensis | reverse complement strand
CAATTTCTACTCAATCCTGATTTGTCTGCTAGAGCCATCTAGTAATGAATCAGGAGAGACTTTGGTGAGAAATGGCTGCTGAATTTTGCTTACGAAACATCTCATTCATGCTTGTAAGGTTCTTTTATATGCTATAAATCTACAACATTGGAATGCCAGTTTTACTTCCCCTCTGAAGGAAGTTGTATTATATATTTTTATCACCCTTAAAAATCCATCAACCTCGGCCAGCTTTGAACCCGCAAACCTTGGGTCCAGTGGCAAAACACTAACGACTAGTCCACCGATGGCGACCAGGTAAAGTACAGTGTGGCAGTTTCTGTTAAGTAGTCTTTTTTTTTAGTGTTCTGTCTGACTACAGGTCCATATGAACAGGATCCTTCCATCCTTTTCTCGGACTGGGACCTGTTCATATACGTTCTTGGCAGATGATCCAGAAGTGGTTTGCCATTGCCTTCTTCTGTGTGTGAATGGAGTAATTGTTGGGATGCCACGGAGGAAAACTCCGTGTTGCCTAGACCACGGCCTTGCCCAACACAAGTTATAAATTCGGGCACCGCCGGGAATCGAACCCAAGACCCCAGGATTACAAGGCCAGCGTTCTAACCGCTAGACCATCGTGGCTCGAGTGAGTAGTCTACTATCATTAAAATGTCCAACAATCAAATAACCAAACTGATATTTTTGTGCAGTAACTGAAGACACTGGTGAAATGGTATGAGCTGCACTGAGATTTGTTTTGTGATTAACAGCCTTAATGGTAGAGTATTTTGTTTGTTTGTCAAAAAAACTGGTGATATACAGTTAGAACCAACATTACATTTTTAGTGAAAATGCAGAAGAATGAATACCACTGAGATTAACAAAATGTTAGGGCAAGATGACCATCTTATAGGTTATAC
Source organism: Zootermopsis nevadensis (assembly GCF_000696155.1). Next base: position 182,590 of record NW_019060171.1, on the reverse strand, counting down.
TGCTGTGTAGGGCGATCAGTGCCCAGATGACAGAGGCAGCAAGGACCTCTGAAATGTTGGTAAACTTTGATGGCTCTCTTCTGGGTTGTAGCATCATGAGAACCTCAATTTATACTTAATGGTTAACTTCAATCAGACTACAAAATGCTACAACCCAGAAGAATATTTATACTCACTGCTGTAAGAATGTCAAATCTATGTTAAAGCAAATTTAAAGGGAGGGAATAATAAGCCAATATCCTAGATTAAATGATATCAAAGGAAAGAGATGATAAGATGACAAACAGTATAGTCTGCAACTGTAATCTTCAGACATGCGGGGTGAGGAAGTGGGGTGAAGGAGGAAGGAGGAAACATAGCGTCTGCCTTTAACGCTTCGGACTTCCTGCATTCCTTGCAAGTCTCAAGATTACAGTCGTGTACTGTACAACTTCAGGAACTAAACCAAAAGCAAAAAAGTGACTAAAACTGTTGAGAAATAATAAACAATTTACTGTTCAGAAAAATGCAATAAAACTGTTAATTCAAAACTATGCATTATGAAATCTGAACAATGTAGAAAAAACAGTAATACTGACTTGCAGAATAAAGTACTGCACAAATGACTTCTGTAGCACCTCACTATTGCATATGTCAGCTGAAAGATGAAGCTTTCCAGGTGACCAATTCAAGGTTCCAACACCCAAATCTTTTGGGTCTTCTAATAAAACTCCTTCACATTTTTTCCCATCAAAAACCTTTGCTCTGAGACATGTTGGAATTAACCAACTCTTACTATTTCCAAGAATACATGGCGACAACTCCAAATTATAAATCAAAAACACTTTGGATTATCCATATTATAAGTCAAACAAAACCAAATCTTTACACAGAAGGATACTGATTTCACATCATATAACTATACAAAATGACCACCATGAATATGAATTAATCAAGGTTTAACATTAACTACATTTGATAGCACAGAAGCCCATGTCTTTGAAATGAAAACGAAATGAACTTGAGGAAGTGGGAGTCTGTGGCTCTGGCCACGATGGGAGAAATATAGACCAATATTGAGTAGGGGGAAAGAAATTTAAAATCAAAATAAAATCTATAAATCTAGGTTTCAACGAAAAGCACAGATGTTATAAACTGGCACAAGTTTCCAAATGGGTGATGAGGTCAGATGTAAAGTACAGAAAGCAGGTGGTAAAGGTACAAAATGTTCGCTAATAAGAGAACTTGGAAGGAGGAATTCATCGCCCTGATGATGGAGGCAGTATGACCTCTGAAACTTTTTTTTAAACACCTCCCAGACTACACAGTGCAACAATCCAGAAGACAGAAATCTTCACACTCACCACTGTGAAAACCTCAAATCATAAATACTAGCCTTCACATAAGGTGAGTAGTGACACATAGAGATAGAGCCACTAAACTGAAGGCCAACCACTGCCTGCTTCCTACCTGAAATATCCAAACACCTTCAAAATAAAATTTATGGCTTGTTGTGCAAGACCTGGCATTTTATTTGCTTGCCTTCTATTTTATACAATTAATGGAACTAAAACCAATACTCCACAAAGTACCTCAAATAAAATAAATCAAATTTCAGAAATAAAAACTCATGGTCCAAGAGTAACTTCAGTAGCAATACTGACTGGTTTAGGAAGAGAACTTCATCTTCAAGGTGATATGCCAAGTTCTGTGAAGAATGGTATAGGAACATAAAAGAGCAAGAGAAACTATCAGACAAAATTGTTACAAATCACATTTAAAAAATGGCTAGAAGTATATGATATTCTACAGGAATGTAATCAGAAATTACATGCAAAGAGAGAGAAAAGAATTTCTACTCATCTAGCAGCTTCATTCAAAATCTCAATTATTTCAATGTTCTTTATTCTAAATACTTAGTTAATTATAATCTAATCTGACAGTGAACCATCTTTTTCTTAGAATAGTGTAGTTTAGGTTACAAATTACAATTATTCTACATGGACAATTATATCTCAGCAATGTAGAGTGTGGTTTTCTGGGCTGTGATCATGGCATCAGGTTAGTAACATTTCACAGGAATGGGCCATCTCCATTTCGTACCCTGAAGATGGAGACAACATGCTTCTCCAAAATGTTGGTAACCACATACAAGACTACAGGCATTCCTCAGAGATATTGCAGGTTCGGTTCCAGAACACAGCAATAAAGCAAGTCAAACCAATGTTTTGGTTTCCCAGTGCATATTAAGTGTGCAATAGCATTATGTCTAAAAATAAACAATGCGAGAACATTGCGAGAATTACCAAAATGTGACACAGACACGAAGTGAGCACAAGCTGTTGGAAAAATGGTGCCGATAAACTTGCTCGACGCAGGTTGCCACAAACCTTCAATTTGTAAAAAATGCAATATCTGTGAAGCGCAATAAAATGAGGTATGCCTGTACATGACATGACAACTCAGTAGACATTTGCACATTTTCACAATCGTGAAAACCTCAAATCACATACCTCAGCAAATTCATAAGCTGCCTTATCAACGTCCTGCACTTCTGACCAGACGTGAGACCGTGGTCCAAGTTTCCGTGATTCAAGAAAACCAACGACGATGGCAACCAAATAAACTGGAATTGGGATTGGCTGTTCAAACTTATGCAACTTAAGTCTAGCTGATGCTACAGTTGGTGCACCCACTCTCCTTGCACTCATCAGTACTGTAAGTTCAGTCGGAGCCGTAATCTGTTCACAATAAAACATGCAGTAAGTGTATTACACATAAGACTATGCACTTGACAGAGTTGATTTGATAACATTATTCTGGAATTAAGAATGTCTAACATTCGCAAACTGAATTAAATTACATACTATCCGTTTCTTTTTCAGCAACAAGGAATTCAATTACAGCTCGTTGCTTGTACCGAGAGTCGTTCACAGACGCCATTTTAACAGTTCACTACAGCTCCGCTATCGGTTGGAATCATTTGAAACTCCGTACACGAACGCGGGAAACATCAAATCTCAAGCATGTAAAAGTACACTTTTCTATCTTCATTATTGGCTGAGAAAAAAAATGTGGGGCATTACTTAATGAGCAACCCTCGTACATACAAAGAATAAACATGTTTAAACAGTGTAGTATAATTATCACAGACTTAGAGACAAAGTGTATAATTCTAATTCTAAGAATCTGACTTGGAAATAAAGACATAACAGGCAAGAAAACTTTCAAAGAAAACAATCACTTTGGCTACTGAATTTAAACAAGCTGTAGTTTTACAGGCTGCTTCCTCAACAAGCATATTCTTGCAGTTTGCAAGCTGCACCATTTCAAGAATTATACATACCTCTGCATTATAAGTCACTTTTACAGAGGGTGTATCTTGACATGGGAACATGGAGCGACAATGGACTGCCTAGAAATAAAGTAACTGTAATTACGACAGACATAAGTAACACAACAACACTTTTCCGTGTTTCAGTTTCACCAACATTCAAATTCCAGAATTACAGTGACTGGCATAGAAACTATAACTTCTATGTACTTGTATAATCAATAAACACCAAATTATTCAGTTCTATAACATGTCCCAGCAAATTTTTAACTATCACCTTTAACATATGAGATAAGTTTCAAATATGACCCTTCTCATGTTCCTCACTTCAACTGCAAAGACAAATTGAGAAGAACTGATATATATTTCCTAAATACTTCTGAAAATGTGATGGGTATGCAAGACCTGGGCAAGTAAAAGTTACAAACTTGTAAATTACTGAAGATTGCTGTCTTCTGGGTTGTTGTATCATGTAGTCTGGTAGATGTCCACCGGACTACACTGCGCAACAACCCAGAAGACAGCAATCTTCATTCTCACTGCCGTGAAAACCTCAAATCCTAAAATGTAAATCACTGTTTAGCTTGTCAGCTGTCCATTGCTGCTTTTCCAGTGTATTAAAATTTTAAAGTGCAGGGCCCAAACCAACATAAGCAAGACAGAAGTCTTACATCCTCCGAGTCTATAACACAGAATCAATGTAGCTGGTCAGTCCACCTCAGTGTTCCAACTGTCCAAATCTGTGTCTTAATACATGGTGTTGCTTTCAATCAACTTTAACACTTTCAAGGTATCAGCTTCTCTTTCATAAACATTTAAGACTACAAAAATGTTCCTTTTCTTACTGTGCAGCTTAATATGTTTTTGCAATAATCACCATAAGAACTACAGAAACTGCTCATATAACATTCTACAAACATTTTATTGTTCTCTGATAATTCTATAATTTGCAAGAATCCTTTTATTGTTTGAAGTATGTTACAGTCATGTATTAAGACTGTCCACGTCTCATATTCCTCATCACTAAGCTGTTATCCCAAATGACATTTCCTTTAGTTATTATTTTAAAATCTGTCCCAAATTTATTATCACATAAAATTGAAGATGGAAAGGTGATTATGAACAATAAATTTAGAGAGGAGAAATCTTATTCTAAGATACTACCCATACACAACATGGTAAACCACAGGGCATTCAATTAATGGCAGCACACCCACTCACTACACACTGAGCTAGAAACTCAACAGCATTCAGCTTCTCAAATAATTTATGAAGACCAATAACAGAGGATCAGAACAATGATTTCATCCTGGACATTATGTACCTTCTTAGAATTTAAGTGCAGTCTTCCCAACACATATAATACGATGGTTTAAGACCGATATAACTAAATTTGATTAGTCGGGATATGATTATTCACCTGACATTGACTGAAGAGATAGGGATGTTTGCCGCCAGCAGTTTGTTCAGGAGGTAGCCACTGTAAGGCACTAGCATTGACATCTGTCTCATAAAAGATACTGATGATAAACCTGGAACAAGGGGAATATTGTCATTGATTTTTTTAAGAATGTACCTATTCACCTCACAGTGGCTGAACATGTATGGATGCCTCTGACCCACTGTCTGTTCTGGATGTAGCCACTGCAAAGCAGAGGAATCTGGAGATGTCTCAAAACTGACACTGAGATGTATCCTGAAAGAAATTCCGAACTGTTTTTATTATAAAATCACAACTGATATGATCTTCATATACAATCACATGATATTAAACAGTACCAAGAATACTGAAAAGTTCATGTCTTTTGCAGTACAGAATAAGATATTTCAAATAAACACAACATTCAATGCATATTCTTTTCACAACTGTATCCTGGGTTTAACATGGCAGATATCCCGACAAAGAAAATGAAGTGATGCGCAAAACTGAAACCAAGCAAAGACGTTTCTGACTATGCAGAATTATTCTGTTGGACTTTACCCATCATCTAAGTGTATTTCATTTAAAACCACAACACTTTTAGAGTTGGTTTTACTTCCGTCTTCAGGTGACAGGCGAAGGACAAGGATTCACATCACAGTAGGGTCTTGTCCTTCCATCTGCCATCTGAACTGATGTCCAGAAAACTTTATTGTGCAGATGTAACAGATTTAAATCCCCAAAATAAGCAGCTATTGACTGGACTTTTTAAGCACGGAATTAACAACTACGCAGTATTTTAATGCAACACAAGGGCTGCCATGGTGATCTGGATCATGCGCACACAGCTACACATTATGGATAAATGTTAAATAAAGAACACCTAAGATAGTGGATGAGTTTAAAAGAATAATTATACACAATGTAAAACCAAGCAGTTTAATTTTGATTTCTCCACTAACTAAAGTAATACACTTTCCTTTCTGCCTGCAAATATAACACTGTATACCTACCTTACCAATAGGGAATGTTAAAACTCCACATGCCTTGGTGGCAAGATTTCAACTCTCTATGCATAACTCCATAGCTCTGAATCTTCTTTCTAAAGCTGATAGGCACTTGGCCTTCAAGAAATTCCTAGCTTGTAAGAAACCTGAAGGCTCATTACCATACTCACAAAAGCCCATCACTGAACCCTATCCCAAGCCTGATCGATTCTAGTTCACAATTTCACACCCAATTTTAGTAAAATTCACTTTAATATTCCTCTTCCAACTAAATATAGACCTCCAAGTATACTCTTCTTTGGAGTTCACCATATCACTGTTTTGTTATGTACTTCCTAATTCCCCCACTGAACATTTACTCGTCCATTTAATCCACCTACCGAAAGAGATAGAGAGAGAGAGAGAGAGAGAGCGGAAAGCAAATTATGAAGCTCCTCATGCAGTTTTCTCCATACACCAACTCCTCACAAGTTTCTTCTTAAATACACTCAACTTACAAGTATGGCCAGCATAACCCTGTTTCCTAAAGAAATTAATACACAGAAAGAAATAATTTAAAATATACAGCAAATTACGCATTGAATATTGTAATTTGATCTATGTACTTCCTAATTCCCCCACTGAACGTTTACTCGTCCATTTAATCCACCTACCAAAAAAAGAGCGGGAAGCAAATTATGAAGCTCCTCATGCAGTTTTATCCATACACCTACTCCCTACAAGTTTCTTCTTAAATACACTAAACTTACAAGTATGGCCAGAATAACCCTGTTTCCTAAAGAAATTAATATACAGAAAGAAATAATTTAAAACATACAGCAAATTACACATTGAATATTGTAATTTGATATTTTGTCTTTATCTTCATTCCATAATTAAATCTTAGCCAAATGATAACACTGTGAAGTCTTTCAAATTCTTTTACTTATCTCATTTTGTATCTTACCATTTTTCTCTACCATACTTCTCATGCAGACAACATTATACAATTCTTTTAATACTGTATTTTTCACGTCATTTCTTGAGAGTTTTAACATTACTGTCTTCTCTAGGTTTTATTTCCAGTCTGTATTCCTTGCTTATCATTTTCTGAGTCTGGCTTGTCTCAAGTTTCCTCACATCTTCATCCCATTTAATATAATTTAATACATACAAGTTTTTAAACCAATTTCATTTCTGACTCAGTTACAATATTTTTCATTATATTGGTGATAATATACTTTGTCCAATGACCACCCCTAATTTTGCCTTAACGCAATTTACAGCCTTTAATATGTATTCTTCATTTTCCTCAAAAGATCTCTTGAAATAACTAGTTTTGTTAAAACAATCTACATTAATAATATTGCGGATGACTTGATTGTGGGTGCTGGTACAGTGTGTGCTGCTGACATTTCTGTTCTGCCCTGATGACACAGGCAGAATGATATTCTGACACATCAGCAATAAAGCCAACTTCTACACGTTGTCAGAACCCAAAAGCAGATCAACAACAAAAATGAATCAACGTGAAATCTTAAGATATTGTTGTTGTTGTTATTATTATTTTAACATTGCTTTTTACTTCAGCATTCTTAGCCCATTATTCCATTGATCCACTGTCTTTTCTTTAAAGTCCAGTGATAGAGTGATAGAGACTAGCTCTATCTAAGGGAACAGAGTAGATACCTCTCACCTAAAGACGGAGAAGAACCAGCCTCCGAAACGTCGTGGGTTTTAAAAGAAAAGACGATGGAAAAAGTCCTGACAATGAATAATTTTAAATTGTTCCACCATGTTAAGGAAAAGGTTACCAATGGAGGCAAATTGGTTGAACTAAAATTTGCTCATTGCTTTGACAGATTTAGTCATTACTTTCCAGACGAGAGACATGGAGATTGGAACAAAATGTTCAGATAAAAGACCCTTTTGCTTTTAAAAATCATGAATCATAACCAAACTGAACTAAAAAACTGAAGAAAGAATGAACTGTTGCAATCTAGTTCCTCGGTAAAGTAAAGTAAAGTTTGTCCCACTATACGCCATGTAGGCGTTTGGGGTGAGAGGAGGTATAGCTCCTCTCTTCCTTGACCTCGACACTAGATGGGGGTGAGTGGTCAGCATCACGCCCCGGCCGGCTTTACCCCCGGGAAAGGACCCCGGTACCCATTGTAGAGGAGGCTGGGTGGGCCCCAGAGCCGGTCTGGATGCAGAGGCTAGAGGAAAAATCCTTTGCCCCCGTCGGGGATCGAACCCCGGTCGTCCAGCCCGTAGCTAGTCACTATACTGACTGAGCTATCCCGGCTCATCTCTAGTTCCTCGGTGACAATGGAAAACGATTATAAGACACAGTTTATCACGAAAGGAACAGACATAACAGTGAACCTGGTATGCACATAGCACTGTCAACATGTTCTACTCTGGGCAGAAATTACAAAGAACAAGCGAGTATACATGTAGCAACAGAGGCAAATAACATTAACTAAATGATGATATTCTTCTTGATTTTGTTACCATGAGGACTGGTTCGTAGACACCAACATTTCAGAGAAGCATACTGTCTCCATCTTCAGGGATGGAGTGACGATACTGGGAATCAGAAGGATTATGTAGGATGGGAGGAAATGAAGTCTGAAGGAATGGGCCAATCAGGACAGAATGAGGTTAAGACTGAGCCAGGCCATTCCAGGAGACTCCAAACAGATGTCATAGGAGAGGGGGGAAGATGTTGGTGTGATGGAGTGGGTAAGAGAGCAGTCAGTCCTTACAATGGTCACAGGACAGGGTTCAATCCTTGATGACAGACTGTCCACAATCTTTCAGGTCATGAAAAAGAAGCTTCCATGCCCAACTTATGGAGAAGCCAGCTGATGCCTAATTGGAACCTTCCCATTAACCTGGCTCAATCTCTACCTCATTCTGTCTTGACTTCAGACTTCACTCCTGTCACTCTATATAATCCCTCTGATTCCCAGCATCACCACTTCAGCCTTGAAGATGGAGACAGTACTTTTCTCTGAAACTTTGGCAGCCACTAACCAGTGCACACAGAGACAAAACCTACAACATACTCATTATCGTTTCCACCGTCAAAATTTCAAATCTTACAACATTAACTAAACATTCATGCTATTAATTTATCAAGTCCATTCTTCCTATAATATTACTTAATTACTATTTATCAATAATTTATATGGGGGTTAGGGGTTGCAGTAAAAAATGCATTTCTTACCATGAGTAACAATGGAAAACACTTACACTATGATTAGTTAAAAATATGTTATTTGGGCAACATGCAATATCTGGCTTACCTATCTTCCTTTGTACTTGGTAACTTAATCTCCAGTTTGGAACCAAGGGTTTCTGTTTTCTCACCCACAGTAAACTCCAGATCTTGTTGTGAGACATGGTCAATGATTCTTTCTATATTCAAATCTTTAGAATCAAGAATCTAAAACAAATACATATATACATAGGAACACTAGTATTAAAAGTACCTGATATCAACATAATACATTTTAGAGTTCCAAAAACTAAATATCATTCAGCCTATCAAGACAGAATATAAATGTGAAATACATACATCTGTAAAGAGAAAAACTGAATACAATATATTATCTAACAGTAATCTGTAACATGAATTATTAAATCAAATATTACTTTTCATTATTTAAATCAAACAATCTGCCTGTACAAAATGTAAACAATGTTAGAAAAAAGAAAGAACAAAAAGATATATGACAGAGTACAAACAGCTATCATGCACGTCTGTAACATTTATGTACCAAAATTAAACTGTTAACACAATCATTCTTCAAAATCAAGAAGTGCAAAACTGTCCCATTATTTCATTGAGCCACTCAATAACAGCTCTAACGACAGACAAGCTAAGCTGTAATGGGTTTTGAAGCTAGGAAGATTCATAGGTAGATACCAAAATTTAGGAGAAACAGTGGCATCTACACCTTACTTAATGGTACCTGCATCTTGTCGTGGTGGTGGGGCTTGAGTACCTCGTTGATCCCAAGAGCTAAGGTGGCGGTAGCATAGCTACTGGTAGGGCCTCCCTAGCCAGATTGGTCGAGGGGGAGAGGTAAAACTAAGACATATACCCTGGTCCTCCAGGTTGGGGGTTGGTCGCAAGGCTAACAACCTTGCACCATAAAAGGAAGATGCTTCGAAACCTCAATCAAAGCCTCGGACAGACGGACCTAACAGAGGACTGAATGAAAGATGAGAATTGCGGAGGCCATGGATCAAACACGGAGCCATAGAAGAAGAAGTGGCATCTAGTGCTAAAACCCATAACATCATCACCACTTCCCTGAAAACCTAAAAGCTCGTAAGCCATGCTGTGTTATGAAACTTACAACATGAGTAACATCATCTTTCTTCTTATCAACAGTCAAATCTGCTCTCCCACTCAAAACCTTATGATCAAAATCTACATCCAGGTATAAATCAACTGAAGAAACTGCGGCTTCCTCTGTGAACAAAATAAAATAATTTAATCCAGCAGCCAGCAAGGTAAAGTTCTTATAAAATATATATCTTAACTTTTAACATTTGCATCTAGATCTCACACAATTGCCTAATGACAAGAACTTCAACTAACTGCTGTATAAAATATGAATTCATAGAACATACACAAGTTTCTGGAAGTATATTGTACTCACAGTTCTAAACATTCTTTATATTAGATTTAGATACAATTTGTAATTACATAATAAATTCTTAATATGCGGTAATGTGAACATATCAAGTGAAAAGGGCAAGGGACAACAAAATTTTGCAAAATAAATTATGGAATGATGAAGAAGGTTCAAATATTCATAGAACATAGAAAGCAATGGCTGCAAATTCAAAACCAATCAGAGAGATGTAAATCTAAAAGAGATATTCCCAAATTTTACCATATGTATGACCAAATTCACAGTTCCTTGCCAACTCATGGGCTGCAAGATTATAAATGGGGAGGGGGGAGGCAATTTATTCTAACTCCATGTCAATTTATTCAAAATATTACTAAGTAGAATTTTAGGTTCTCATGGCAGTGAGTCTTCTGGGTTGCAATACTGTAGTCTGGCAGAAATTTACCAATGTTTCAGAGGTCTTTGCTGCCTTCATAATCATGATGATGAGTAAGCCATGCATGAGAAATTGGTTTGAGATATAGGAACCAGTCAGTCAAAGCAGGAACTTGATCGGACCACTGGGGAACGGGTGAAGGTTGGGCAAGGGCCACCGCCAAACTCTAGTCCCACACGCAGTTCTAACGAAGTTACTGAAAACTGTGGCCAAGTGGTCAGTACCACTGCTTCATATCTGGGGTGACCTGGGTCCATATCTTGTCCCAGAGACCAGCTATCCTGACTGAATTTTCTTATTTTTCTGTCCAGACAAATGTCAGGATAGTACCTTAAATTAGGTTACACAACTGGTTCCTTCAACATCCGTTCCAATTTATTATTCACAATTAATCATCACATCAATCAACTGTACATACGTACCTCAGCTACTAACAGCATCATTAGATAAACTGTAAATACATAATTCAATAAAGTCAAAAATTGTCACTGAGAACTTTTAAACACCATACATATTCTACTAAAAAGTATAGTGAAAGTAAAGCTGTCATGCTACATGCCATGTTGGGACTTGGGAGGGGGAGGAGGTATAGCTCCTCCTCATTCTTAACCTCCACACCAGGTGGGTGTGAGTGGTTAGTGTCATGCCCTGGCACACTTTACCCCAGGGAAAAGACCCTGGTACCCACTGGACCTGGATGCAGAGGCTAGAGGAAAAATCCCTTGCCCCTGTCGGGGATCGGACCCTGATCGTCCAGTCTGTAGCCAGTCACCATAATGACTGAGCCTGTTGTTTTGTACTGGTCTGAAACCTGGTCTCTAATATTATGGGGAAAACAAAGATTGAGGGTTCTTGAGAAAAAGATGCTTAAGAGAATATCTGAACCTGACAGAATGAAGTAATGGAAGATTGAAGAAACGTGCATGAGGTGCTTCATAATTTGTACTCTTTATCAAATATTACTGGGGTAATAAAATGAAGGAGAATGGGAGATCAGAAATGAATACAAAATTCTGGTCAAAAGGCCTGAAGAGAAGAGACCATGCAGAAGACCCAGAGGAAGGTGGGAGGATAATATTAAACTGAATCTTGGGGAAACAGAGTCTGGGTGTGTGGACTGGATTTGTGTGGCTCGGGATAGGGATTGATGGCTGGCTCCTGAGTACACAGCAATAAACCTTCAGGTTTCATAAAATTTGGAGAATTTCTTGACTATGTAGTGTCCTACAGTATTAGTTTCTCAAGAACAACTTTGCTGCATTGAGTTAGCTAGATCTATCTTTGATCAAACTTTTGCATTCAACAAATATTAATGAAAGATCATGAATACTTTAATGGATCAGCACAATGGTCATTCACAAATTTTAAGAAAGGCTTTAATTTGGTTATAACAGAAGTACAACATAATTTGACACTGAAATAACATATTCAATTATTGTTCTAATGTCAATCAATATACTTTTATCTTTCCATCAATTTTATAATCCCTGAAGATCACACAAATAATAGTTATATTGCTCAATGTTTTACGTAAATGTGAAATCATCTCCTTAATGGTGGAACAAAATTACAAATGTCTGCAAACAAAATGCTCAGAAAAACATTTGAATCAAAGAAGAATGAACTGAGCTAATTGTATCAAAGAATTTCGTGATTTATATACTCTGGTACTGTTCGGATAGTGAAATTTAGGAATGTATGATGGGCTATACATATGGTTATGTAAGGGGGGAGAGACAAGTGAATATAAAGAAATTTTGTTGGGAAACCTCTTAGAAAATATCCACTTGGGTGATCTTGTTGGAAGTGGGAGAACTGGATATGACGGTATAATGTTGGTTGGGATGTTAAACCTTCGCGTACTGAAACTACCAAAGTGTGAATGAACCGAAAAGGTGCACTTTGTATTAATACAAAGCTATAAATTTGAAACAGTAAGAAAAACATTTGTATCATGAGGTCATAAATAGTCCCATTTCTTTCCAACACGACATTAGGGGATGATAGTGAACCTATGTGAAGGAGACATAATCCACCAACCCCTTCCGCACTGCTTCCACACCCACCCACACACACACACACACACACAACAACGGTGACTAATGCCTACACATTAGAAATATACCGGTTAAGTAAGAGGTTAAACATAGACACCAAACTTTACACATGTTACAAGACAACCACACAAGCCTAATTTAATACCTGGTCTTGCAAATGAGCTTGGATCTCCTGGGCTTAATCCTAACCCTGCCATTCTTAGAAAATTCCTGTACTTATGTAACTTCTATTATCTATAACTTGTGTAGATAACAGATAACATTCCTACAGATAAAATTGCCAACACCACAGAATCTAAGATTGTCATAAACCACGGTACACACCATATTTAATAGCAACATACTACGGTAAGTTATGTATGATCCATACCTATGTTGGCATTTTTGTGGTCGATACACTTCTAGTCAGCTTATACAGTCATACTAGTCATCTGGTGTGGTAGGAAGTCAAAGATAACTGAATAACGGTAATAGAACACACGGTGCACATTAAATCTCCCTACTTGTGTCATTCAGTGACCTCGTTTCTTTCTCATAATTTATAACGTGGAATCGTTCTAACTCATTGCCCTCTCACCCCCCCGCCCCCTCAAACAAGATTCTCATTTGCTCTGTATTATTTATTTTGTGCACAGATCGTATGGTGACAGTCGTCCGGGTCGTGACGATCGCGTCCTGTCATTACTTCTGTTGAATAAAATGTATTCCATATTTCCCTACTATTTCTTCTTCTTTGTAGTCGCATATGTTTGTGATAGTAACTATGCAGTGTCAGAAGCATCTACACATCTTATTCTCTCTGTAGTTCTGATTATACGTGTGATGGCTGGAGTAGCTGTGTTCTAAGTTCTTTGATGAGCGATATCTTCCTTCTCAGAAGTTTAGGTCGAAAGCGCGAATATGGATACACAGAAGAGTTTCTTCAAATATACTGGCCTCGTATTTATTAGGGTTTCTAATTCGGTTTCTGTTAGATTATCCCAAGATATTTGAATGTCTAGTTGAGAATCAGGGTGATCTTCACCCTGAAAAGGTAGTATCTCTATCCTCATAATGCCATGCATAACCCAAACCCTCCTACAGCCCTTTCTTGGTGTGAATTCTGAATACCTAGTTATGTTAATTAATTTACTTCTGTAATGCATTGTTCTCAACGTATGTTCTGTTGCTGTTAGAGATCTTGCTACCTTTCCGGGGAACCATTTGTACTAATCTGTCTTTGCTGACCTCGAAACCATTTTCCAAGGCCCAGACATTTTTGTGTGATGCTTGATGTATACCGTTTCTGTTCTTGGCGTCTATTTCCATATCATCGGAGTACCTGCACATCACAGATTACCTACATTTGTACTTTGTCCTCGGGTGACCTCGACATTGTTTATTCGACTATTCTCAGTCGGAACAACAAGCAGTACAGACCTTTGCGGGGGTTCTATGGTATCGCTGTACTTAAAATGTTCACGGCCGCGATCCAGCACTCAAAATCATCGGAACTCCT
>NW_019060171.1:148665-166004 GCF_000696155.1 Zootermopsis nevadensis | reverse complement strand
AACGTCGAAAAAGTAGCCACACTTCAATTCAAGTCACGCCAGCGACATTCATATTTTTAAATTTTCAAACCGAAAAATTGTACCAAGAAAATTCGACATAAAACCAAAGTGGAATTACTCACTTACGAATATTAAAAATATATTGTCTACGCAAAAATTGTAGTTATTTTACTGAGAAAGAATAACAACTCTATTGATCATTATAACCCTAAATTCAGACAGGTTTAGGCTAATTGCATCTCGATAAAATTAATCTTTTAAAACATCGGAGTACTGCTATGATTACTCCATGAAAAATGTAAATGCATTTGTATTTATATATATTTTCAAGGACAATCAGTGTGACATTTAACTACGCTTTTAAATGATCATGAACTACAAAACAGAATACGCAAAAGTGTAAAATGTTACTAGGAGCGGGTATTGTAAATTTAATTGCAGCAAAGAACGAGCATTGCATTTGTAATAATATGGAAGTTCTATCTTAAAATATTATTCTCTACAGATACATTCTTATATTCCATTATATTGTTTCATAAAATTTTAGCCAATATTGGGGAGATTGGCAAAAGACTGTCCAGCTTTGGTTAAAACTGGACAACAATAACGAACACTTTACATACAGATTTGCATGCGTTTGTATGTGTTCGAGCGTCTTAACTAGCAAACAACAGAGAGAACACCACAAAATTGTTGCGCTATGCGTATATTTCCTGACATGTTTTTACTTTGCTCTCCCGCTGTCCCCCCCCCCCCCCCCAAAGTACAAAGTAAAACACATAAACTAAAATTCCACCTGATTGTTTTCTGTAAACCCGAACTGTTGTATCTTTGATGAGATATTTGTGTGTTACAACGAAACACCGAGGAGAATTCAGGTTATTAGACCTAAGATAGAAAGGACAATAGAGAACTTTACACAGTGAAGAGTTCAAAAATGTAATTATTCACCTACTAGTGTTACAGTGTTTAGCTTAAGAGTGTTGAGATGGGCTGGGTATACAGTATACACGAGGCGACATCAAAGAGTTCAAAATGTTGACCGAGAAACATTTTAGTATTCCAAGACGAAAATGGAGAATATCAAACAGCATCTTCGAGAAGTAAACCATGTTGATACGAAATGAATTAAAGTTCCTTGAGGTCAAACTGTAGGGTTTGCAAAGGGACTTAAGATTTTAGAGTTTGGTTAAACAGACACCTGCAGCTTGAATACGTTATAATATGGAATTCTCTCTCCGTAAATCACAACAAAATCTTCGTGGCCAAAAAAGTTTGGGTAACACTGACATAGCAAAGTGTTTCTGATATGGGGCAACCATTCGAGAATCTTTATAACCATGCAAACGAAAAAAAAGTAAAACAAAACAGATATCCTTCGCGTCCCAATATCGAGGAACGTCCACATGAACGGAAGACGTAAGATAAGTATTATCGACTAAGCTTCCTTTCATATGGCGACGCGGATTATTCCAGCGAGCATTCAGTTTGTAGTTGCATTTTGGACTGTGAACATTCCTTACTGTGATGGGCATCAAAACAGCAGTTTTAATTACACTGCTATTCGTCGTGACATCTCTTGGTCAGAATGCGGTGAACACAGAAGGTAGCGTGTAATTTTGATAATAAGCAAATCAATCAAAATTAATATAAATGAATATAATGAAATGTTCCTTCCTGAATCTTATTAACAAAATATACGTAATTGTCTGTCTGCTCTCTCACAGACATCAGACATAAATTTTAGCCTCTGTTTCAAACTATTTTAATACAAATCTTATAAACATCACACTGGAGGCTACATCTAGCGTTATTATCTGTTAACTTCCTGTCATTAAAAATGCCATCTACATGCAGCCTTGCGAACTATCGAGGAGGGAGCAGTAACATCAGTGTAATTCATTTAGGGTTAAACATACCGCGGCCCGAGAGCAGCAAGTCCGTAAATGTTTTATAATATGAATATTATGTAAATCTGCAAGATTATAAATATTTCCCTGATATCAGAAAACTCGTTTTGTTAATGACATCACTATTTATTGAACTGTAACTGTTGTTGAGAGCAATTGTTTAGATTAATGAAGAATGTCAAATCAAGAACTAGGATCTTATTTGCTGATGACACATGGAGAGATGCATACAAATCCCAAGGAAAAACTGCAACTAATACTGACACAAAACCAAAGTAAAAGTGGCGTAAAATTACCCACTAACAACTGATTTTATTAAACAGAATAATTAGGTGATATGTGAACCTCTTTATAATACTAGGATAGTAACATTTCTAATAAAGTGCCATTAAGTTTCAATAGATTATTAGATAATTTAACTTAGTATAATGACTGACTACGTGCTGGACGATCGGGATTCGATCCCCGACAGAGGCAGAGGATTTTCTTCTAGCCTCTGCGTCCAGACCAACTTTGGGGCCAAACCAGCCTTCTGTCAAATGGGTACCACGGTTCTTCCCCGGGGGTAAAGAGCGGCCGAGGCGTGATGCTGACTACTCACCCCATCTATTGCCAAGGCCAAGAATGAGTAGGAGCTATATCGCTCTCACCCGAAGCGTCTACATGGCGCATTGTGGGACAGCTTTACTTATGGCAACTGTGAATTTGATACTCGACATGGAGAAGACTGACAACCCATGTTTTAAAGTTCAACTTTTATTTTGGATTTTTTTGGGAAAATGAAAATAACAGCCTAGTGACTACTAGAAGTATCATGTTAAGATAGAAATGACTGATTCGTTGTAAATTGGCATGAGGTACATACTACAAGTTCTAATACCTTTGGAACCCTAAATTGGACATAACCTGTGTATAATCAATGGTATCTTGTGACCAATGCTCATAACTGCACGAGTATCTCTAAAAACTTGAACCAAGGGCATGTACATTACCATTTTTGAATAGGAATCATTACCTTTTTTTCAGTGTTTTTAAATGCCCCCAATAATGCTAAAATTCCACATGTAAGAGTTTGAAGAAAGTTAGTGGTTTGTTACTGTACAACTTAGTATTATCCATTTATCAGGGTTTAGTTATTACTGAGTCTATATTGCTATAATAATTTCTGGAGAGAGAACGTAATGTCCTGTATCGTGACAGGTCTGAAAGTTCAAACTTTCCTTACATTAGTTTTATTTTTATAAAATGCAGTTAAAAGAATTTGGTAATACAAGGACCAACATTTATGGCATGAGTATAGTGTATTTAATTGATATATGTTTTAGAAACGAGACAAAAATTCATTACAGTTTAAATATTAAGTTCAATAGTTCAGCATCTATACATTTTCAAACAGTCCGAAGTAAGGTGGATTGGTTAGATTTGTCTGCAAGATTATTTAATGATGCTTTCTTAACTACATTATTGTCCAAACTATTTCCTTAACACTGGAAAACAATAGCATATTACAGTTCCACAGAAAAATGAAATTTCTTTAACAGTGGGATAACTATCATCTACTCAATGAAGACTGTATGTCACAGAGACTCTCGACTGTGTATCAGATAGAAGCCTCTTTATTATGTGTTATATTGTATCCACAGATTTCAGTTTAGTTTAGTTTAATTTAAGTTCCATTAGTATTTTTGGAGAGAAAATGTTTATGCAGACAAAACTGTTTTGGAAATTCTGTTACAGAGAAATGCTTTCTCAATCAAAGTTAAAAAATAATTCCTTGCAAATCTGTTAAGACTGCAAAAATCTAATGCAATTGGAGACCATTATAATCAGCTGCCAGATCATCTAAATTGCATTAAACAAAAGCCATGACATGAGCCAGCCATTAGAACGTGAGATAACTAAACATAAAAATAGAAATAAAATTGAGAGTTTGGTGTTTGTCAAAACAGCCATTAGAACGTGAGATAACTAAACATAAAACTAGAAATAAAATTGAGAGTTTGGTGTTATTACAGACTATATTTTTTGAGAGAAGATTTCGGTGTCAAATATTAACATGGAGATTTATTACAGCTTTGTTATTCCATTTTCTTTTCCATATTTCTTTTCTGCCTTTATCTGCTATGGACTCAAGTTGATTTACATATTTCTAGTTCTTTAAATGTGCTGGATCCTGTTTTAATGTACTTGTCATGATGTTTCTTTCTTCAGTAGCAGTAACAGGTATTTATGCAGTGTAGATGAAAAATACTGCCTTCTTCAGGAAGTAGGTGACATAAGTTTGTTGGGATGAAATATTCAATATCTGAAGACCCAAGTTATATATTTCAATTTAATTCATTTATTAAAGTGATTGCCAACAGCAAAGAGCCAATTAAGGGCAAACACTGAGATTTGTGGTATAATAATGATATACTCAAAATGATGCATTTGAGGATGATTTTTAAAAGGGAAAAAAACCTTTGTAATATCTGGTTGATCATAAACCATAATATATTTTTGTTATGATAAAAATACTAACATCATAATGGCATGAAACTTTTAAATTAGTAAGTAAAGTAAAGCAGTCCTGCTACACGCCATGTAGGCGCTTGGGGAGAGAGGTGGTATAGCTCCTACTCATTCTTGACCTCGACACTGGGGCCAGTGGTGAACACACTAACCACTAGTTATACAAAGGTGACTGTTCAAAATAATAGTTTCCTTAAAATTACAGAAAGTTGCTAAAATTCCAAAACCTCAAATACACAATCTTCTTGCATATCATGAACTATTTCTGATAATAAAGTAATGTAGTATTTTCAACTTCATTTCCAGTTAACTCACACGACTGCAAGATCACATTCACATATGGATATGGATACAAAACGTTTCTCCACATATCAGAATCTGGTGGTCATAAAGGTGGCAATATTACAATTCGCTTCTTAGTCCGAGCCCAGAGTGATGCCCACCTTCTGCTGTCATCTAGCCCTGCTCCTGTAGAGGGACAGGCAGTGTATGAAATAGTCCTAGGAGCAGGGAGGAATACATTTTCTGACATTAGACGCCTACGCCGCAGTTCTACTAAAGCAACAGCACGTACCAGAGATCTTTTGTCACCTGTGGAACTAAGAGGTTTCTGGGTGCATTTTAATGGAAAAGGTATCTTGCAGGTGGGAAAAGAGGGTGATGAACTTCCATTTCTGTTTTGGACTGATCCAGATCCAATAGACATTCACTACTTCAGCTTCTGCACATGGACAGGTGTTGTTGGCAAGTGGCTGTACGCCTGCCCAATTGAAAAAGATACAGGTAATATCAAGTGTGCAAAGGTTTAATCTGTATTAGAAAACACAGAGCATGCATGTTCTTTGCAAATTTTTAATTCCAAATGCACCTCACCCAACCCTACCTAACCTACCCCCAACCCAACCTAACCTAATGAATTCATTAAAATAATTGTGGCTTGGTTATGTATGAATACACTGAATGCTACGTATATTCTGAAGAAAAAATTAAATTCTAAACTTTCATAGTGAGTCAGCAAAATTAAAGAATGGCTGAGGTTCAGTTCTTAGAAGGAAGTATGAACTTTACTTTTCACTATAGCATTCAGGGGGTCATCCAGCTCCCTGCACAGTGGGTAGTAAGGGCTTGATCATAGAGTTCAATGTAATGTTGACACTAAGACTGATGATACTTTACATCCATGCCTCATAAACACCCTTATGGTGTGATGCTGATAACAGCAATAATTTGTAATTTACTTAGAGAATATTATGTTTTGCCATTTTTAGCTCCACAATTGACTATTACTGCTGTGTACACAAAAATTATTGTCACTGTACATTATGTACGGTTTTTTTATATTATTTACAGTTAAAAATTTTTTTGTAATATAAAGGATGAGTATAATTTCAGGTTATATGATTACATTAATTTTGTCTTATTTAACATACATATGTACATGACAAAACATAAAGTGATATAAAAAGGACACACCTTATTTAGTCTGATAGCATCAGAAGACAGAGAATTCAAATGACAGATCAAAGGTTTAATTTACTTTAAATTATAATTGTCAAGAATTAGAGCTTCAGAATAAGATACTTGCCCGATTCAAGACCCAACTACTGGGCCCTGTCCTGAACCACATGTATTCAGCCCATGTTCATATCTCATTTTCTGCAACAATAACTCTAATATTGAGCTTCCATCTATGCCTAGGTCTTCCAAGTGGCATCTTCCCTTCAGGTCTTTGTCTTAAGATTCTGTATCTTTCTCATCTCTTCCATGAATGCAATCTCATTCTCCTTGACTTCATAATCCTGATAATATTTTGAGAGAAGTACAAATTATAAAGCTTCTACTGACCATGCTAGTAATATATTACCCCATCTCACTACAGTTTTCTAGTTTTTCATATATGACAAAGATTTATATTACCATAACTCATCTTGCATTAATAATTGCTAAGCCACTCAAGAAATTCTCAACATTACAAAACCTTATTTTTTATATTTTCAGAAAAAGTAGAGATTGTTGAGCCAAAACCAACCACAATGACTCAGAAACTTCGCAGGAATTTGCTGTCTAATTATGATCCCTACTCGCTGCCTGTCCTTCAGGAGGACCATCATGTTTCTGTTTTAATGTACCTGAATTTTCACCATGTGAAGCTGGTGGGTTAAAATTCAATTAATCTTTTAGTTACTGTCTATTATTTGGAAGAAAAGCTTTGCAGACTTAAACTGGTATACAGACGGACGGAATGCAAACTGAATGGATAAACAGCCAAATGGAAGAATTTAGTATTTAATCATAATTTCTTAACTTTTCATTAACATCAGAGCTTTTGCTGTCTGTTAAAAACAATAAATTACAGTTCATTCACCAAAAATAGCAAAGTATTTGTATGTAGGTGTGATTTAAACCCAGGAATACAAGAATAATAATCAGTATGTCTAGAGATGTGGAGTTATTACTTTTTATGGTATAATTAAAAGTTCAAGAAAATATGTTATTATTAACTGTTATCTTGGAACAGGTTTGATAAAATCTGGTATGAGTAACTTAGATGATCTCAAAAGTAGGAGGTTATATTTCTATATAGATTTGAGAACAAACCTTTTATAACATGGTTGCTTAAATTTTCAAGTCCATTATCAGATGCTCTTATGTTGGAGTAAGCAAACTCCTCTGATATGTTGGTCAGTATTTACCAAGACTACATGGTACAGCATCCCATAAGACAGCCATTTTCAATATCAAACTGTCTGATTTGTGGCATTGTTACATGAGAGCATTTCTGAGACAGAGCAAAAGAGGAAGTGTTAAACTAAAAATTGTAAATCATTCATAAATTCTCCCAATAAACAATCATACTGATTTCTAGAAAATTCCTGAAAAATAAATCTTTCTTACTGTCATTAGGTAGTAAGGTAAAATTCACTCAGTCATCATCAGTATCATACATGAAGCAGACAGAAACTTCATTCTTTCATTACTTATTGTACATCAATTAAAAAGACCACTACATTTAATTCACGCAGTTTATAATATAATTGAAAAGTTTAAATTGCACTCTTATATTAATAAAACATCAGACTCCTTCTCAGTGATAGAAAAACTTCAATTATCAAGCTCCTCATAATCAGTATTAGTGTCATAAATCAATTTACAATCGTGACTTTGATGCAATAATTTGTGCAATGTGCTTAACTTTATTTCTATCTTCTAGGATGTGAAACGTTCTGTTTTTTCTATTGATGGCACAATACCAATGGTAAGTAAATATTTAACAGATTTATTTTTCAAAATACCATAACACACATCAACACATGTGAGTGGATATTCATAAAAGATTATAATCTTCAGTCTGTTATTAGGCTCTAAAACTCTAAAATTTAACCCTTATCATCCCTGTGTCACTGTTTATATGGTCCAGTAGGCCAGGAGTCACACTGTCCCAGAATTACATTCTGGCCAGCAGCCCCATAATATGGGCATTCAAATCCCCTATTACCATAAAGTAAGAGTTAAGAATAGGAATGCAAATGGAATGTGATCAGTTTACTTACCACAATACTACAGCAACAGAAGTATGTAAACATACAACAGATATCTTAAACAGTGGCCAATATACTGCAATGTCAAAATTAATGCAGCCTTTACAGCAATGAAAGCAATTTTGTTTCAATAAAACAGTTCATTGTAATCACCGCTTTATTTGAGTATAATTCAAAGGTGCAAAAAATGGTTCAAGTAATTTAATGTCTAAAACATCCAGATTGTAAGACAATATACAATTACTGACATTAAAAGTAAATTTAAAAGAAATGATCTAAGAGACTGTTAAAGACAAACACCAATCTAATTCCACTATGAATCAAGCAATGTTTATGACTGGCACCAGACTAACTAACCAACTAGATGGCTTACAGAAACCAAAGGTTCATCACAAAACCAAAGCCCTCAACCGGTCCCTGCCCTAGGCCAGTAAAATCCAATCAGCTTCAACTCCTATCTCCCATAGATCCCACCTGATATTATCCTCCCATCTACTTCTAGGTCTCCCCAGCGCTCTCTTCCCCTCAGGCTTCACAACCAATAGCCGGTGAACACCTCTTGCCCCATGCCCTGCCCATCTTATTCTTCTTGACTTAATCACCCTGACAATATTGAGGGAGGAGTACAAAATTTTAAGCTCATCATTATGTAGTTTTCTCCATACCCCATCGTCTTCTCTCCTAGGCCCAAATATCCTCCTCAACACCCTATTCTCAAACACCTGCAATCTGTGTTCCTCCCTCTGAGTGAGAGACCATGTTTCGCACCCATACAAAACAACAGGCAAAATTATTGTTTTGTATACTTTAATTTCCAGGTTATTAGAAATCAGACAGGAAGAAAAATATTTTGAACTGAGAAGTAGCAAGCATTTCTGGAATTCAGTCTCCTCCTAATTTCCTCATGAATATCATTTTGATTTGTTATTGTTGTTCCCAAATATTTGAACATTGTCACACTTTCAAAGGATTTATTAGCAACCCTAATATGATTTTGCCCGCCTGTCTGTTGACAGGATACTAACAAGTACTTAAGATTTTTTCTGAATGTCTTTCTACTAGCATCTAGTAAAATGTCTGTGTTCTTCTTTATTATATTTATATCATCCCCCAATAAATTAACATCAGCAGCAAATTCCAATAGCTGATGTGTCTCAATCAATTGCAATTACTGATGGCATATTCTAACACATCAGACAATAAAAATGTAAATACAATTTAACTTCTTCAAATTTATGCTAATACATACACCAGACTCTTGTCTACCTAACATGGGTTTGCAGAATGTTTTACTAAGTAGTTCAAAAATGTTATTGCATCTTCCATACCAAATGTCATTTTGAAATTTACCACTATTTACTGTACATACACCTGCACACAAAACCCAACATTCACCTAATTTTCTCAATCCAAACATTCCTCTTCACAATATTCAGGTAACTATTAATATTTTATTGACTTAATATGGTTCCTCTGGCATATATTCTTCAGTAAGAATGACACTAATAAGGCAAAGTGAAGAACATCTGAATACAGACTCATGAATGCTTTCATGTGATGGAAAATATGATAAGTACTGTACTAAAAAGGGTGCAATGATACAAGGGAAATAAATTATTTATTTCCTCTTGAAAATTGGGATTTAAAAACATGATCACAGAAATTTAAGAAAGTAAGCAGGTTATGTATAAAAAAAATCTCTCTCTCTCTCTCTCTCTTTTTTTGCTGGGTTCCTGTGCCAAGTTTTTGTAAGCAGTTTTCTGAAAACACTTTTGGTACACATTGCACAATCAAGAAAAGGGATTGCAGTACACAGTCGTCAGTTGCAAAACAGTAAGTTCTTCCTGAACTACTCAATTATAAAAGGCACAAACATATTCTTCAGCTGTGTCGAATATGATGAAAGCTAGCCTGTGTTCGAGCTTTTTCAGTTACACATTTACCTGTATCTTTCAACAGCATGTTGCTAGTGTGCTTTGCTAAACTCACAATAAATATTTCAGCACTGGATCGATGACAAAATACACTGGAAGCCAGAAGACTACGGTGGATTGACATCAATACATGTGACTGAGCATGAAGTTTGGATACCAGAAATTGTACTTCATAAGTATGTTTGTACATGTTCTGTTACTAATGTCTTAGAAGAGTGTTCCCCTCTATAATGATTACAGGTATTATAAATGTGAAACAGTAAGTACACTTATAACAACTTCCTTGTAATGATATGCATGACACAAAAATAATGAGTAACATGGGACAGACAAAATAGTACTGAACAGAGATTTAGGGTTCATAAAATTTGATTTCTAGCAGACACATAACATTCTAAATAAAGAAATTCAATGTTATCAGTTCTACTCAACACGCTGTCTTGAAGAACTGATAATTTTCCATTCCAGTTTAGTTGACTATGCACTAATGGACTGTTTCTGGGATAGGAAAAATTATAAGCTGCACAGTTAATAAAGCCATGGCCATTAAACTGAGAGATATAATTTGGTTATGCCACCTTTAGAGAAAGTGAAACCAGTTATCAGATGAATATATGAGATCTGAGATTCTGACAGTAGTGAAGATGTTGATGTTGATGTTCAGTGTTGCAGACTTATAAGTAGATGCAGTGCTTCAGAGGAATATACTAACTCCATTTTTAATATCTTCAGCCCTGAAGATGGAAGCAGTCTATTCCTACAAAAACATTGGTATCTATTTGTGAGTTCACATGCCTTTATAAACCAGAAGACCAAAAATGACAGAAAAATGCAGTCCACTTTCTCACATGCTGTTCCTTCAATATCCAATTGAAAATTATCCTCCCAACTAAGCCTATGCCTGTGTAGTAACATCTCTGTTTCTGGTTTTCTGAAGATTTGTATGCATTTCTAATCTCTCTTATGTGTGCCACACCCTGACCCTCCTTTATCTGATCGCCCCAATATTTGGTGATTCTCATTATAAAAAAAAAAAACATAAGCAAACCCTTTATCTAAAACTTATAGTGTCAGAACTGCCCTTCCTTAACATAAATTTTAAAATACACCTAAAAGTTATTCTTAGTCATTTCTTCATAATACACTATTAATACTGAGGATAAAATTAAATTTGTCCCTCTTGCTTAATTACGTACCTTAACATGAAAGCCTATGGGGAATCAAGGCAGAGCTCCATGCATTCTTAACTTCAGCACAAGATGCAGGTGGTGAGCTTCACACCCCAGGGACAGAGCCCCTGACACAGACTGGATGAGGGTGTGCTTGCCTCAGCCTAGTATGACATGGAGGTGAAGAAAATATTACCCTTACTGGGAATCAAACCCCAGTCATCAAGCTTACTTTGCACTGATATTGCTAATTACTAAACATGCAGAATTTGCAACATTTATATAATATAAACAAATGCACTTTCAGGAACTTCATTGTGTTATAAACAAATGTACTTTCAGGAACTTCATTGTGCGATTTGAGGTTTTCGTGGCAATGAGGATGATGATCATGATCTGGGTTTTGGTGCTGTGTAGACTAATCAGTAGGTGCCAAAGTTTTGAAGAAACATGCCACCTCCATCATCAAGACTGCAGTGGCAATTCTAGGAAAGGAAAGGATTTATATAGGATTGGAAGTATCCCTCCACTTCCCAGCATCACCCCTTCAGCCCTGAAGATTGACACAGCATGTATCTCTGAAACACTGTCATCTACTGACAAGTCTGCATGGTACCAAAACCCAGAGGAAACTTCTTCATTGTTTTTCTAGTGCTGTTGGTCATGGAGCTAACATACTGGGCCATGCAGGAATGACAATAACCTCAGAAGGAGCTATTATGTGGTCACCATCAACTCACCTTCAGGTCTGGTGCAACTTTAACTTGGATCAATGGCCTAATGACATGCAAACCTGTGAACTCCATCTGGGGGTTTGGTCTCAGCAGGATTATGTAGAGCTTCTAATTGCACAGAATGATTCTGTGGTAAGTTCCTTTTCTCGCTACATGAATGGAGCATTTAGTTGCATGTATTTAATGTAAATGTGTTTCTTTAGTTCTCTCTAAAGCACTGGTTAACTCTTCTATGCCTGAAAATTACAAAAACAAATGGGATACTTCAGTTATTTATATAAGCTCACAGAAGCTTGTAATTTCATTATGAGGGAAGACTACAGCATTTTGAATGAATCCGATATATCCACAAATTGTTAAGGTAACTCCTTTACCCTTGTTTGGACAGTACAGTGTCAGGGCTATTTAATTTTTTTGTAGGATTTGAGGTTTTCATGGCGGTGGGTCTGAAGATGGCTGCGTTCTTTACTTCATTTATATTGGACTTTTCCTAATTTTGTTCCAGTATATGACCAAAACCAGTTATTGTCTCTGTAGATAATGGTGATATCAATGAATGAAATAAAGTACAAACATCAACAAAGACTTCAATTACAGCATAAAAAGTAGTTTAGATGTCAATATTTGAACCAAATTTCAGGATAAACGCTATTATAGCAGCTGATAACATATCTTGGAAATGTTTGGAAGTCCATGTATGTGGGTATTGTACGGATATGTGTGAATCACACAAGGCAGAACTTTCACTGTTAGAAGAAGTGTCTTGATGCAGAAAACTGTCTGGCATATGAGGTAGAAATATTCAAGCGCAACAACCAATAACAACACACCATTGCTGTCATTACAGCTGCCTTGCAGTTATCATGCCACATTTGTATACATTTATTGAATCACGTGTATATTTATTTCCATGTTTGTTCTTAAAATGCATGCATTAATATGTATGAAATATAAGCATATTTTATTAAAGTACATTGTTATTGTTAGACTGTTTTTTCTGATGCTGTATACCCACTTGTTTTTGTGCTCCTTAGACACTTCAGTGTTCAGTAGATTTTTCTTCTACGTCATATTGAGCGCATCATGCCAGAAAGGCAAATCGACATATTCACATAATCAGAGATATTTGATCTACTCTTTACTTCCTTACTCCATGCAGTCAAGTCTTTCCTGAGAAACCAACAATTGCTCAGCCCACTCAGGAAATTCCCAAAATTTTATGGAACCAAGGTTCATTCTCGTGTTCTGTCTCGCATCAATGTTAATAATGGATTAACCTAAGAAGTATATCTCCACTCTCCCATACGTCTTCATAGTTTGAAGCTTAATTAAGCATTAGAACAACTTTAGTTTTCCTTTTCTTTATGAGTGATGTCTGTTGAACATGTTTCACTGGCATGGGACAGGGATAGTTATTCAATAAGTTGATGAACATCGTGAATGAGTTTTTTTTAATGATGCTTGTAATCCCACTGAATAGTGGTGTTCAGTGGTAGAAAAATAAATCATCAGAAAGTACATCTGACTTCAGAATTAAACTTTTTGGAAATATGCTGAATTCTTTTCATTCATGATGCCCATACGCTACATTAGTCTATAGTGTTTTTTTTTTTTCCGCGTACCCCAAGATATAATTTCTCTTCAACTTTGTACCCCCAAAGTTGTTGGTGTATAATTCAAGTTATACATAGTATATAATCTACATCTAAAATAAATTACATTACTGATTATTCAGTGTTTATCTTAAAATAATATATTTTTTTTTTAAATTTCACGTACCCCCTAAAGATGTCTTCGCGTACCCCAGGTTGAATACCACTGGTCTAGAGAGATGACAGTACCTGCATCTCCTTGAAGCCTTGTTTTGTGATCTGATGGTAAGATATAATGAAGGTGTGATTTTATACATATTAACTGTGATATTTATATCTGCTGATAATCTGTGATGCAGATGGAGGATGAACAGCGGACAGGATCAGAGTGGGAAGTGATAAAAATGGAATCAGAGACAGTGATCTCTCAAACACCATGGAAGTCAAATGTGGACACTTCTACATCAATGCCTGGCACACTAATCATTCGTATAACAGTACAACGAAAAAGTAAATCACAAAATATTGTTTTGATGGCACCATTAATAGGTATGTATTACATTACAATATATGCTTCTTCCAATTTTTTGGACTTCGTAACACACAACTGATGCAACACACCTATTTCAGCTGCATTTTATCATCTTACTGTCTCAGGACTAAGTAGCTTCTAAGATCAATATCACAAGTTCAAGAATGATGTAAGTTTTTAGAATCAACAATTATCTTTTAATGAAATGGAAAGGTATTTTAGCTGTCAGCATATGCCACAAAACAGTTTAATAACAGTGGCAACTCCCTTTCTATCCACATACATAAAAATTAATTCATACTGGTTTTTGAGGAGATAATAGTTGCTCACCTGATCATAAAATTCCCTGCATTTTGGTGAACCTGAAGTTTCAGCACGGTGTTCTCAAGAACACACCACTGATCCCCATAGTGCTACATTAATTCGGGTGAACCTGAAGTTTCAGCACGGTGTTCTCAAGAACACACCACTGATCCCCATAGTGCTACATTAATTCGGTCCAAAAACTCCTGCTTCCTATTTAGCAGGTCCTGGGTTCAAATATTGGCTAAATCAATTATGAGGACTAAAGTTTATGTGGTTTTTCTCAGCCGCTCCAGGCAAATGTGGGATAGTACATTAAATTAGGCCAAGACTTCTCCCTTCAATATCCTTTCCAATTCTTTATTAATCATAATTTTATTTGATGCAACACAGTGAGAATCATTAAATAAATTACAAATACACACACCCATACACCCAATTACCATAAGATCCATGATCTGATATGTGTGTATGTCTTGTGTGTAATCCCCATTCTTCAGGTTTTCTGACCAAAATTTTATATGCATTTCTCATCTCTTCCATGTCTGCCACATGCCCTGCCCATTTTATCCTCCCACTATATGAATATATTTGGTGAAGAGTAAAAATGGTGAGGCATCTGATGTATTTTTCTCAAGCCCCTGTCCTAGGTTCAAACATTCTCCTCAGCACCCTTGCCAAATATCCTGTTTGTGCACCACTCTTAACATAACATACCAAGTTTCACAGTCATAGAAAAGAAAATATAACATTATTGTTTCATATATTTTAATCTTTGTTTTTAGACAACAGATGGGAGACAAATGATTATGTTCTGCATCAGGAAAAACACTTCCTAAATTTAATATGCTCTTAATTTCTTTGTGAATGCAATTTTGATTAATGCTGCAGTCTGCTAATGAGAAATGAACATATTCTTACCTTGTTATATTCTTACTTCTAGACCAACCTGTTACCAGCATCTAGTAAAGATTCTGTGCTTTCCATTATGGTATTTATATTTTCACCCAACAAATTAACATCACCAGCATAGACCACAGGCTGATGTGTCCAATTCATTTTAAATTCCACCTAATTTTCTTGCACCTTTCTAAACAAATATTCCAAAATAAAGTTAACAGTAACAGTGATAAAGCTTATCCTTGCTTAAGACCGATCTGAAAAAAAATGCATCAGGCAAGTCTCCTAGAAACATTTTTTTCTTCTCAAATTGGGGAACAATAAAACACAAAGTTCCCTAAGGACCAATTCGAGGGCTGTTGTTTTTCATAATTTACACAAATGACCTTCCTCCAACAATAAACACCTCATTAGAAAACATAATATTTGCTGATGACATGTCATAATTTCATGAAAACATTTTGATGACTTCTGTGCAACATCAAACACAGATCTCTCTCATATGAGTAAATGTTTTACTATTAACAAACTGGCCCTAAATCTATATATAATAAACAAAATAAAATTTATAATAAATAATTAACCACAATATGCTTTAAGCATTGATTATAATGGAAAGTACATAGAACTGTCAGTAAATATGAAATTCCTGGGTTTACAAATTGTTAACCTTATTAAAATATTTATTAAAAACTTTTGCCATCAATCACAAATATAATATTGTTAAAAGATTAAAACATCATTTAACGTTCCTATCGAGTACTCGATTACATTGGAACTTACACGACTAGTTTCGGCTATAATTTAGCCATCAATGGGTGTTATGTAGTTTAAACTTAATACATGAATTACTGATTGTTATTGTTTTTATGATTTATATTCTTCATTTTTCTGATGATGTTCTGGTCCTTTGTATTTTTCTTCGTTGGTTGTATTATCACAGGTCACTATTAGGTTTTTATTTATTATTTGTAGTGACTTCAATATTTTGTGTACGACTGTGAAGTAAAGTTTCAATTTTATCAATGACAACTGAAAATAGAAATATAGAAAACAAAATAAATAAATAGTAAAAATAAATCATGTGAACTTACCCAAGAAGTAATATCGTAGTCGTATGTAAGAGAACGGAGATGTACAGGACTTATAAATTGATAACCACTTAAACTGAACAAATTATATTATATATAAACTTATATCGTAGTTAAGTGGAGTATGTTATGCACTTAGACCTATGTTGCATGTCAGCAACACTGACACACTCTATTTTTCGGGGAAACTCAATAGACACCAAAAAAGTATTTTACGTTTGGAAGAAAATCATTAGAATAATGGCAGGCACTAAAAGGAGTGGCTCATATAGGGAATTAAGAAATGTAATATTATTATTAATATTCTTGCTCTAATTATTATTATCTGCAGTGGACAACATAGAAAAATTTCAAACAAACTCAAATATCCACAATATAACCTTCCTGTGCCAAACACTAACCTCCATAAATATCAAGGTTTACTTTACAGGAATTAGCTGTTCAGTAATCATCCCCAAGTATAGAAATTCTGAATCACAATATAGACATTTAAGTTGGCACTAAAAGAGTATGTCCTATCACACTCGCTATACTCCATAGAATTTACCTCAACCAAAAATTCTCTGGTATTATAAATACATGTAAGCAACAGTGATGATGCTTTCTTGTGCAATAATTTTTGTGGTAATACTGTTACTATTACTACAGGAAATTGGTGGATTTATTTGTAACATATCACTACTTTATGTGAACCCTTAAGTTGTAGTATGTGAAATCTTTAGGACACACTGTATTATTATGACTTACTTAACATCTTATTGTCAACTGATTAACTTATCGATCCATGGAATGTAATAAAGATGAATGTATGTACAAATGATCACAAAAATGGACTTTACTAATTGGGTCAAGTTTACATAATAATGCTTGTTTTTTATTTGATCGTGTTTTTAATGACATAGGTGAAGGTTTGTTACATTTTATGGAACCACATTCAATCCACATAATGCATAATCTACACATGAATAATACACATTTGGTAAATGAGATATATGTAATAACACTCTTCCTGCCTTTCAGTGTTAAATGTGCTAATAACATTATCATTCTGGATGACACCAACGAACTCTGGGAAATTTTCCATTCAATGTCTGTGCCTGGTGTTGTTAGCATTTTTCACAGCT
>NW_019060171.1:132254-148640 GCF_000696155.1 Zootermopsis nevadensis | reverse complement strand
GAACATGTTCCAAACTTAGGTAAGAGATTTTATGACACTGCATAATGGTATTGATAATTACAATAAGTAATTTAAAATTATCATTTAAGTATACTGTTTGTAACCGCCACAGTGGTCTAGCAGTTAGAATGCTGACCTTGTAATCCTGGGGTCCCGGGTTCGATTCCCAGCGGTGCCCAAATTTATAACTTGTGTTGGGCAACACAGAGTTTTCCTCCGGGGCTTCCCCGGTTTCTCTGTGGCATCCCAACAATTACTCCATACTTCATACACACAGAAGGAAATGGCAAACTACTTCTGTATCACCTGCCTAAAAAACATATATGAACAGGTCCCAGCCAGAGAAAAGGATGGAAGGATCCTGGTCATAATATGTCGCCAACCTCCTGTAAAGGAGACGGCGTAATAAAGAAGAATATACTGTTTGTAGCTATATGTGAATTACCAATGATTCTCTAAACGTCTGACAATGGCTGATTCATTATAGGAATAATAGCTGGATATGTCCATTGTTTGAGGCATATTTGCTATACACACAGTTTCAGAATAATGAATTCTTCTTGGGTTACCGGCCATGTAAGGTGGTTTGCGCAGTAGCACGTGAGCAAACCATTTCACTGTAACTGTAATTATAGGCAATGCTGGTATAAACCAACTTCACAACAAAGTCTCCCTCTCTTCCTGTTTCTGCATAGTTCTCTATTTCTGTATGCAGCATCAGACTTGCCTCCTCAAACTAACAACTTATCTATGCAATGACAATGCCATCTGGTCTGTGACTAGTCATCTAGTCCCAAATTGAGACCCTGCATTTATGTTCCCAAAATGTGGTGCCATTTATCCAGTCACATTAATTTGCCTTTAATTTCAGTTGTTTTAGTTCTTGCAAGATGCATTCCATTTGAATTACCTGGATTTTGTGCTATTACTTTCACTGGTCAACTTCTGTTCTCAACCACTGGTTACTTTGACAAGTTAATCACCATCTTGCCAGATTATTTGCCAAGCATTCCATTTGAGGGTTAAGTACATGATTTTTTAATTTCCTGTAAGGTGCACGTAAGGGGGTACACAAATGTTAAGAGACTGACTAGTCTCCTACCATGTACCTATTACTAAATTTTTAAGAATTTTCTGCCACAGTTAAGTACAGATAACTCCTGTAACCACACTATTATGAGTGATTGTACCACACAATAAAGTATTATGTGTTCTTATTAACCCCGTAAAGCCAAGTGGTAACTATATGCATCACCTGCTGTAATAATCAGGAACTGTGTTTTTTGCCCATGAAGGGTATTTATGGATTTCATATGATTCTCAGAGTAAGTAGCATTAACCAATTGCTCTTTGTAATGGAGAAGTGTTAAATTTTCTTTGAGGTATGGAGTGAATTTCTAAATATGATTTAAGAGGGTTAACCAACACCTGCAGCAAATTTTTAGATGAAATGAGTTGTGAGAAAAAGAGTAGTATCAGTTTTCAGATTGACAGGCAGTCAAAATGGACATGCCTCTTGAAGTCAAAGACTTTTTATTATTGAAAAAGGACCTTATATTTAAAAGGCTAAGAGTAGTGCACTTTAGAAAGAAACTGGTCTAGTAGAGAAAATTTTTGTCCTTGTAATGTTTGCCTTGAACTAAAAAACATAATTCTTGAACATGCCTATGACCAAGGATTACTAAAAATTAGGCACAAGAGGCTTTAAAGAAGCATTGTACATATTCATTACACTGCAAGATGATTATGAACAAAAAGCTGCGAAAGAAGTATTCCAACATTTAACTAAAATAACAAGAAAATTCAGTCATAACAGCTGGTTTCCTATCTCAGACCCAAAACCAAATTTTCTGTTTTGATTTTAACATCTGTGTGACAACTACATTAAGTTCTGTAGCATCAAATGTGATAATGCAGGATGATGATAAATGGTGAGTGATAAGGATGTGGGAGGAAACTGCTATGACCTATATCAAGGCACTATCCTAAAATTTATCTGGATTTACTAATGAAAAGCACAATAATTCTCAATAGCTAAAATTCAAAGCAAGGTTGCTACCTAACCTAACCAAACTCACTACTGTTGTCTGTCAAAAAATTGGATTATGGTTTTCTGAATTATGGCACTGTGCAGTCTTGTAGGTGGCTACTAATTCAAACCCCTCTCTGCTTTAACCGTGTATACTGAACTGATAAATTCCTCCAGAATGTTGGTAACTAAATGCAAGACCACACAGCATCATTACCCAGAAGGCCACAATCCTAATTTTCACAACCTCACACAGTCAAAAAATAAATATTTAAGAGTGACATGAAGATGCTTATCATTTTACCTCTTTATGTTTCCTGGTGTAATTGTACTATCATTGTTGGTGTGGGTCTTTGCTCTGGATAATTTCCAATATGAGCAACACCACAGTACACTTTTAGTATAAGCAGTGCTTGTTAACAACAAGGCTGGTTTGTATTCTCTTGTGTAACATTGCAGTGCTGATGTACAGCTGGAGTATGATAGCAGCCATGTTGTCAGTTTTGGTGTCTACACTGGTGATTGGCATCTCACGTTACGCACATGCAGCTCCACCTCCAAACTTCCTTTGTACATTCATCACTTTTCAAGTCACGCAGAGTTTATTATTTTTACCTCAAGTCAATATGGAGGTAAAGCAAAATATTTCAAAGGCTATAACTAAACAGGCAGTATCCTGGTTCTTTTGATTTCACATTCCAATTTGCAAACATATAAATAAATTAATAATTACAGTAATAATAAGACTTCAGGCCAATCTCATTATCTGAACCATTTGAAGTTAGCACACAAATGGTACTTGACTTTTCAAGCTAGAAATGGAACTGTTTGTTTGGTTATTTAAACATTTACCACACCACCTATATTTGCTGCTACAATCATTATAAACTATATTTTAGTATAATCATTGTAGCAGGGGAAATTTAATTTTACTGTTATAATGCATTAGGCAGAGCAAATGGCTAAAGTTGGTCTGATAACTGCAGAAATTACATTGTGTAGTGCTGAAGCATAAATTGCCAGGGTAAAGCTAGAATAGATATTGTATAATTTGTAGAAACTATTCCAAGCAATGAAATACCCAAGATAGATGGTTCGTTAACCTCCGAGTTCTAATATGAACAGCACCTGTGTATAAGACAACATGAACAAACCTGTCAAGCAAGCAGTGCACTGCTGACAAAACTTTAACTCATGATACAGACATATTGGTAACTACAGCCTAATCAACAAATTTAATAAGTGAATACATGAAAAGGATGACAGCAAATATATGCTTACTTTCTAAACAAAATTACTAACGTTATAACATAAGTGTGAGGCATAATGAACACCTTTGAAATTCTAACAGTGTACACCATAAGAGCACATCTTTCCAATGTTGTTATAAATGTGGGGGTGCAAGTATTCTCAGCCCACACTGATCCTGGCAATCATACTAAAAGAATAAAAGTATTAGTTACAAAGTTCAAAGCACAACTCGGTAGCATCAACCCTGGTGGCACAGCATTTAATACACATAACTTCAGCATCCTGCCTATATATTTCAGTAAAATTTAATTTCTGGCAGCACTGCTGATCGCCCGCTCAGTAATCACCTTAAGTTTAGTGTGAGTAATCAACTGCAAAACATTCACTTAAGAAACATGTGAAGTGCTTCTCCCACTAAATTGGTTTGGATGTTCACATGACTTTGTGTTCTTATGTACATTGCAATAAAAATCAAGTACTTAACAATTTTAAGTCCAAAATCAGAAGTGAGGTAAGCATACAACCAGCATCACAATTCTCATCACTCTTATTTCCTTCAGTTTGTCTGTATGAGGCTTTCCTCTGCCTTTCACTAACCACAATTATATCCGAAAGATATCAATTCACTGAAGACACCAATATGTCCATCTAAATTGAAGAAAAATGTGTATTACTATCAACACTGAATTATCTGAGACATGTGACTAGGTTCCAGAGCAAAACAAAGTAGAAAGATTACAATTGCATGGACATCCTTACTCGCTGGTCAACATGTTGGAAGAGTAAAAGACAAAAATTCTTGTAAACAGAATTGTATATCTGCAGTCAGATTTTAACACCAAACCCTATGTCAGAATGCCAGAAAAACGAACTTCCAGCCTTGCCAATGCAGTACAATACAGCGATAATGTAGATGATAATAAGCTACTTTTAATTGTTCTACACACAAGCAATAATCACATTTTTATTTAAATATTAGTCTGCATGTTTTTGTATCCATTTTCAGTTACTCTTGGTGTGACATTAATTCATGCTTCTCTTCAAACTAGGCAGACATATTGGTGTTTTTGCTCAACACACATATGGCACGATAACTGTAAATAATGAACGGCAGAGAAAGCCACATATGATCAGACAGAAGTAAATTATGTACGATAAATTATGACACCAGCTGTATGCTTACATCACCTCCATTTAAGGCTTGGGAGATCTTAGTACTTGATATTTGTTGCATAAGGTGTGCATGATATCAGTGCTTAAACTTTACATTTAGTACATTCTGTAACAATCAATTTTATTGCTATTAATTTTCCATTACAGGGAAGTAAAACCTACAATCAACTGGAAGAAAATTTTAATGATGTCAATGAAAGTCACTCAGATGTAATTACTCAGACTTCTGCTCCAAAACATTTGCAGATACAGCAGTATTGGATTATACTTGCCACAGCTATTGATCATATTTTATGTCTGATTTATTTGATTTTCTTTGTGAGCATTCTTATCAAGTGAAATTAAACAACTTTTAATAGAAGAAGGTAAAACAGTGTGATAATGGGGAGGGGGAGGGGAGATGGGTGGATCTTCTCAAATGTACAGAAGAACTGAACTCAAGATTTCAATTCTACCACTCACTACATTTTCAAACTCTATTACAATCCAGACAGAAAGTCTGAAATCAGTGTTATTTAAATTACTGTTGCTGTAAGAATCCTCCTTAAAGAGAAACCAATTATGCAAACCTGACAAAGCTACAATAACTAAGCAAACACTTTCACAAGACCATGAAATGAAACTGATATGCAGTTGTTTACTTTCTATGAATTTTTACAAAGTCATTCTTAATGAAGATTGGTATTATTATAACAAGATATCAATAGCATGAACCAGTATGAATTCATATATTTTGTAGGATTTGAGGTTCTCATACCAGTGAGTACAAATATGGCTGTCTGCTGGGTTGTAGCACTGTGTAGTCTGGTTAACTTCTGCCAGACTACGTGATGCTACAGCCCAGAAGACAGCTATTTTCATGTATTTGGTTGTAATTCATACAAACCTATATTGTACAATTAAAATACTGTGACTTTGTGCCCTGTCTTGTTGCTCTTTTAAGGCATCATTCAATAGAAGAGTATTAATTTTTTAATGCAAAACTGATCTGAACTGTGTACACCCAACCTTAAAATTCACAACCAACAAGGAAGATTAACACCAATGTAATTCTTTTATATTCAACTAACAAAAGAAGTCCCAACAAATTTATAGACAGCAGATATTGACCAGTGGCAGGCTGTTGTGAAAACAGTAATGAATCTTCAGGTTCCACAAAATGTTGGGAATTATTTGAGTGGCTGGGCAACTGTTGACTTCTCAGGAAGGTCTTAGCAACAAAGAGTGAAGAAGTAAGTACAGCATATACAGCAAGGGTACATCTACCAACACTAAAACAGTTCATAACCCATATGAACATAATATAACAAACTTTAATTTAATAAAATGTATTAAAATATATGCAACCTCTGAAAACATAACACAGAACAAAACTTCCATTAACAGGAATCTATCAACTGCAAACTCGTAACATAACCCAAATATAGTAAATGTTAAGAAGTAAAGAAAGCTTAAAATTAAGCGCTAAAACACCTTGGTCAAGGGTAGCAGTAAGCATGGCGATCTACATTACTTATGTACGATTTATATGCTTTCTTTATGTGTGCAATAAAGTTTTAATGAAAGTTTTACTTACTTTTATATGAAAACCCACCAGGTTATAGGCCCAGTCATCGTAGTAGACCTAAAACAAGTGTTATAATAATGCGTGACAGTGAAGTGTAAAAGTAAAGCAAAGTAAAGTAAAGTAAAGTAAAGTTTGTCCCACTATACGCCATGTAGGCGTTTGGGGGGAGTGGAGGTATAGCTCCTCTCTTCCTTGACCTCGGCACTAGATGGGGGTGAGTGGTCAGCATCACGCCCCGGCCGGCTTTACCCCCGGGAAAGGACCCCGGTACCCATTGTAGAGGAGGCTGGGTGGGCCCCAGAGCCGGTCTGGACGCAGAGGAAAAATCCTCTGCCCCCGTCGGGGATCGAACCCCAGTCGTCCAGCCCATAGCTAGCCACTATACTGACTGAGCTATCCCAGCTCATGGCAGTGAAGTGTAAAAAGGAGAAATTGAACACGGCGCGTGACCTAACCAAAAAACACATGCGAGATAAGGGTATCGAGCTTTTCCTCATACATACCAATGATTTATTGCCAGCCATTAACTCAGTCAACCTATACTTTTTGCAAATGATACTAATACTATTATTAGACATCCAGAAATTGACTGTTTCCAAATTTGCATGAATGATGTCTTTACTAGCTAGCTTGAACTTAATTAAATTGAATTAATTCTGGGGAACTCAATAGACAGCAATAAAGTATTTTACATTAAAAAGAAAATCATTATAACAATGGCAAGCACTAAAAGGAGAGCCTCATGTAGGAAACTGCGTAAGAAATTAAAAATTCTTCCACTAGCCAGTGAGTTCTTGCTCTATTATAATCTCAAGTGCACAACATAGAAAAGTATCAAACAAACTCAGATATCCACAATATAAATATAAGATACAGTTATAAATCTTCTCTCCCCCAAGCGCCGACATGGCCTTTAGTGGGACAGCTTTAGCTACTTACAGATATAACCTTCATGTACCAAACACTAATATCAGAAAACATCAAAGGATTTTAGAATACAGGAATTAGCTATTCAATAGTCTTCCTCCACTATAAAATGTCTGAATCACGATGTAAAAAAGTTGAAGCCAGCACTAAAGCAGTATCTCCTATCTCACTCCCACTCCATGGAATTAATTCAACCAAAAATTCTCAGCTATTATAAATGTACGTAAGTAATTGTGGTGATGCTTTCTGTTGTGTTAGGGAAGTGAACACGGAATTTGTGGTGCTTGTAACCTATTGGCTTCACCTTATGAACATAATTTTTGATTCGCTGGATGCACTGAATAATTTGTTGTTGTTCCTTTTTCCCTGTTTGTTTCTTGTGTAGTGTTGGCTTATAGGAGTACTAAATGTTATTTGATTATCCTTTTCCAAAATGCATGTTGTGTATTTGATATAGACACTTATAGTAAAGTATACTGCCCTACGAGTCGAAATAGTATAATATTTTACGTGACTTGAAACTGTTCTGTAAACGGCGAAAAATACAATTCCATTTGATGGGAGTAACTCTAACAGCTGGAAGTTCAGAATAGAGACACTGTTGGATGAGTTGAAGTTGTTTGAATTCGTGCAAAAACCAGTTACGAAAATGGTAACAATTTGCATGGACACAAATGAAGTTCGTGCGGAAAAGGGAAAGACTATCGTGGCACTACAGAAAGGAAAAAGAAATCACAAATAGTACAAAGGATAGCAGACAGTCACATGGAATATATAAGGAACAAGAAAATGGCGTGTGAATTTTGGGAAGTGCTGAAAGACACGTTCGAGGGAATAGGAATTACACATTTTTAAGAAACTTGTTAAAAGGTATATTTGAGTCAACAACAAAGAAATACTTCATGGTTGGCTACATTAAAAATGGTTAACTGTGGACTTGAAAGGCTGAAAAATGCTTTTTGTGAGAGATGTGATTTTTGACGACTCTAAGTTTACATACGCTGACGTAAGTGGAAATTTATTTACATTCCACAGATCTTTCATAGGCCTAAGCCAAGGATGTAGAACAGGTCATAGCACAAATACATTAATTGTTTCTAGTATACATATAAATACATAGTTATAACAGCTATTTACAGATTTTTGATACTACTGTATTATAGCAAAATAATTATGATGAGAAACCATCACCATTGTTACTTACATTAATTTATAATAGTTGAGACTTTTTCGGTGATGTAAATTCTTCTACTGAGTAGGAGTGAGATAGGAGATACTCCTTTAACTCTGGCTTAAACATTTTTATATCGTGATTTTAACTTTTTATAGTATGTGGAAGATTATTGAATAACTTAATTCGAGTATAGCAAAGTCCGTTTTGATATTTACTGAAGTTAGAATTCGACACAAGAAGGTTGTATCTGTATCTTGTTCTTATGTTGTGGATATCCGAATTTGTTTGAAAATTTTTCATTTTATCAACTGCAAATGATAATAGTGAGAGCAAGAATTCTCTGGGTAGTGGAAGAATATTAAAACTTCTTAAATAATTCCCTACAAGAGGCTCTAATGATCCTCTTTTGAGTGTGAAATACCTTTTTGTTGTCCATCGAATTTTCCCAGAAAATGATTCTCATATGACATGATGGAATGGAAGTAAGCAAAACATGCCAAGCTTAGTTTAGGGATAATGTATTGAATGTGTTTTCCAGTGTAATTTGTTGTCAATTTGTAGGCCAAGAAATTTAGTTGTTTCTATTACCTCGATTATTTTATCATCACACCCTATATTTAGATTTACGCAAGTTCTGTTGTTAGTACAAAATTTCATGAATTTTGGTTTGTCACAATTTAATGTGAGTTTATTGGCTTTAATCCATTAGTTCAAGCTAGCAAAGACATCATTTATGCAATTTTAAAAACAGACAATTTCTGGATATGAAATAATAATATTAGTATCATCAGCAAAGAGTATAGGTTTAGAATGAGAGTTGATGGTTGGGGGCAGATCATTGATATACGAGGCTCGTCCGCAAAGTAAGTTTCCCTGGGGCCGTTTACAGAAACAAAACACATTTTCATGGAAATATTTATTGCAACAGATAGCGCAAGTGTCCAGCTATTTTCCAACATATTCGCCACCGGAATTGAGACATTTGTCATACCGTGGGACCAACTTTTGAATACCTGTGTCGTAGAAGTCTGCCGCCTGGGATTGGAACCACTGTGTGACAACCATCTCCGCCTCTCTTTCATTCTCAAAACGCTGACGCTGACGCTGACCGGACAGGAATTTCTTGAGGTGTAGGAAAAGATGGAAATCACTGGGAGCGAGGTCCGGGCTGTAGGGTGAATGATTAAACACCTCCCAGCTGAACTCCTGCAGGAGACTCGCTGTCCGTTGAGCCGTGTGCGGCCTAGCGTTATCACTGACCGCACTTCACAGTCGGCGGGAGCTGGAATAAGAATCTCCATCTTCAACAGCTGCAACGATGCTACTGTGAGAACGCGGGAAGTGCCGTTAGTGCATGCGCCATGCTACGTCATTGCTCTATCACGTACGCACAGTCGCTTCGCGCAATATAAGGTTTGCTAGCTGTGGGACGAGTGGGAAACTTACTTTGTGCACGCGCCTCGTATATGAGAAAAAGCAGAGGACCAAGTATTGAACCTTGGGGCACTCCATGTTTTACAATGCCCCAATTTGAGTAGGTTCAATCATTTGAATTTGATGATTTTATTTCTACTTGTTGCTTTCTGTCATGAAGGTATGATTTAAACCACTGACCAGCTATATTTTGAATTCCACAAAAATTTAGTTTTGATAGTAATAATTCACGATTTACACGATCAAATGCTTTAGCAAGATCACAAGACATTCCACAAACATGCACTTTATTATTTAGTGCACTTAAGA
The DNA here is from genome assembly GCF_000696155.1 of Zootermopsis nevadensis. Next base: position 138,776 of record NW_019060171.1, on the reverse strand, counting down.
TTTCATCTGTAAAACTGAACAGGGCTTTATCAGTCGAAAGATTTTTTCTAAATTCAAATTGTTTACCTGTAAGGACATTGTTTGAGTTTAAGGAATAACTTACTCTCTTATACATAACTTTGTCAAAATTTTAGAGAATGCTTTTAGAAATGAAATTGGTCTGTAATTATACATGCAAAATTTTTCACTTTTTTGGAATATTTCAGTCGTTCTGGGAAAGTGCCTACTGCCATTGATTGATTGCACAAATAACATAGAGGATCACTAATCTGGTCTGTGCAGCTTTTTAGTAACATTGTAGATTTTTCACCATCACCACCATAAGCCAGCATTGAGTTTAGTGAAAATGAAGGATGGTACCATCACCAGTGACGACCAGGAAATACTTGAAAGATGGTATAGGCATTTTGATAAATTGCTCAATCAAGAAATAGGATGGGAGAAAGGGGAAGAAAACGAGAGTGAAGTTGAGGAAGATCAGCAGTCTTCAAAACTATTCAAGAATTATAGTGGATCCCCCAGTTTTGAAGAAGTTCGAAAAGAATTTCAAAAACTTAAAAATAACAAATCGACAATAACAGACCAAATCCCAGCAGAGCTTTTTAAATATGGAGGAAGAAAGTTAAAACAGTGGCTCTATGAAATAGTGAGGAAGGCTTGGATGAACGAAGAAATAACATATGAATGGAAGGAAGGAATCATCTGCCCTGTACATAAAAAGGGTGATCAAATGGTTTGTGATAACTATCGAGGTATCTTACTGTTAAATCTTGGCTATAAGGTTATTTCGACAGGCCTCTCCCGTTTGTTGAGCGCAGTATAGGTGATTATCAGTGTGGCTTTCGTCTAAACAAATCCTCCATCGATCAAATCTTTGTAACGCGACAAATTCTGGAAAGAACAATTGAATTTGGAATTGGTACATACCACCTCTTTATTGATTTCAAAGCAGCCTATGATAGTATAAGGTAGTCAGAACTGTATAATGCTATGAGATCAATGAATATTCCAGAAAAACTTATAAGTATGGTCAAAGTAACAATGACCGATACAAAAAGCTATGTCAGAGTGAAGACAAACCTCTCAGAACCTTTGATAACTGCTTTGGCCTGTTTGTTATTTAACATAGCATTAGAAAAAGTTGTAAGAGAAGCTATGAGTTTAGGATTCTTTATTATATCATCCTCTATCTTTATTGATATTTACCTGTCTCCCTTCTCACAATTCTTCAGACTGCTTTTACTTTGTTATCTGACTCTATTGTAATGTGCACGTTTAGCCTCTTTAATGACTTGAGTTAATATCTTGCAATATTTACTGTAGTGACTTTTTATTATTTGGTTGTTACTAGCTCAGCAATTTAGGTACAGATCTCGTTTATGTTTACAAGGTGTTTTAATACCTTTAATAATCCATTCTTTATTTTCAAACAACTTTTTCTCTGTTCTGATGGGCAAACTCACTTCAAAACCTCTTAAGAAGATATTTAGGAATGTGTTAAATTTGGAATCTACATCATGTCTGTTTAATACTGATTCCCAGTTTTCATTATTTAGGTGTGTTATAAATTATTTAATAGTGTCATTATTTACAAGTCTGAATCATTTCCTGTAATTATGGTAATTAGAGATCTATTCTATATTTTTTATAACTAGAAGTTGAGCATCATGATCAGAGAGCCTATTTATCTTTCCTGGAACTGTCTATAAAACATTATCAATGGCAGTACTGGAGTAATTTTGAAATCTTGTGGGGAAGATAACTATTTAAGATTTGAGGTTTTCACAGCAGTGAGTATGAAGATTTCTGTCTTCTGGGTTGTTGCTCTGTGTAGTCTGGTAGATGTTAACCAACGTTTCAGAGGTCATACTGCCTCTGTCATCAGGGCGATGATCGCCCTGATGACAGAGGCAGTGTGACCTTCGAAACGGTAAACATCTACCAGACTACACAGCGCAACTACCCAGAAGACAGAAATCTTCAAGATAACTATTGACATGAGATTAATGGATGTTAGTAGCGAGTCTTGAATATACCAGGACTTCCTCCTCACAAACTCATCAATCATTCTATCTATCACCTTTTGTTTCCACAGTAGTGTAAATGTGGCTTGTAATTTTCTGGGTTATAACATCATGTAATATTGTAGGTGGTTGCTATTTATCAAAGAAGACTATAACTTCACTCTGAAAATGGAGACCATAGTTTCTCCTACAATGTTGATAACTACAGAAAAGACTACATAATACCACAGTACTCAGAGATGGACGTAACACATTCCTCTGAAATCCTGGTTATCACTGATGAGTCAAAACCAGGAAGATCATAATCCAAAATATTCTCTGATATTGTTCAATGTACATTAAATAGGGCCAGAAGTATCAATGATATATGCTGACCTGTAAGCATCAATGGTTACTTTGACAGTCAATGCAGAACATTTTTCTGTTCTTGGTGCTGCACAGTATTTCATGTCATGTCACCTCCACTCCCCCTCTGACAACGGCTCCAGCACTGATGTCGCTCTATAGAGGCAGAATGCAGTCACTATAAGTGGAAGTGAAAACATAATTGTAAATACTAAAATTATCTTCAAACCCATTTAATACAATAATCAACACCATAGAGCAGTCTCTCTCCTGAACAGTTACTTAATAAAAGCTCAGCTTGAATAATTCCCAGTGTATTATGGAACCCAGAGGTCCACTATATCATAAAAGCATGCCACTGATCTTCATCAACCAAACGAATCCAGCCCGCAATCTATTTCCTTAAGACTCAGTTTAATTTTACCCTCCCACCTGAGGCTAGGTGTCATTTTTCAGGATTTGGAAGTTGTATGCATATTAATGCCATGTGTATTACAAGCCCCATCCATCATATCATAATACCCATATTTGTGAAGTGTACAAAATCCTCATTATGCAACTTTCACTCACCAACAGTCACGTCATCTTTCAGGGTCAAAATATTATCATCAGCCTGTTGTCAAATACCCTCCATGCCCTTCCATAATTAGACAAACCAACATTCATACCATACAAAACAGGTAAAATTGTAATAGTTCAGTGTTAAGTCTTTCATAAATTAAATTTTAATTTTTTCTGTCTTTCCCAAACACATTAACTCTGCCAAATTTGTGTAATTTCAAGCAAATAATGAAAATCATTCAGTTACTTTTGCACCACTTCATGAGTGTATGAGGAAAGCTCCTTGCATGTTTAGACCTAACCCAGCATTAGACGAATGTGTGGCTCACACTCTCGCCTTCCCGACAGGAGCCAAAACGGGCCTTTAAAGAACTGATATTCATGTGGTATAGGGCTCTCTCCCTTCTTGAGGTGACTTACATTTCATTATACAACAGCTTATTTTAAGGTTAGTGGTTGATAACTCATCACTAGAATGCAGGGCAAAAACATAACATAAAGATAGCAAATGGATTCTTTGAAAATGTGACAAAGTTCAGATATTTGGGACCAACAGTAACAAATCAAATATAGAACAGATGGAATTCAGGTATTGCTTGCTACCATTCAGCTCAGAACCTTTTGTCTGCAGTCTAAAAATGTAAAGATTAAAATACAAAAAAAAAAAAACTATAATTTTTCCTGTAGTTTTGTATGGGTGTGAAACTTGTCTCATATACTAAGGGAGGAATGTAGACTGAGGGTGTTTCAGAACAGGATTCTAAGGAAAACATTTAGACCCAAGAGGGATGAAATACTAGGAGGCTGAAGTAAGCTGCATTATGAGAAGTTACTTCTTGCCTCTCTTTTCATAAAATTACAAACGTTCATGACAATTTCTTGGCTCTGACTGCGTAATGTTTTGGAACCTAACTTGGAATGAACAGGTGGCATGTTGTTAACACAGCACAGTCACAAGACAATAATATCAGGCTTCCACACTGCTGCACTGACACAAACTGTACTGACTGATGGAAACAAGTGGTAAACTTAATTGCTTCCTTTCCTCCTCCTTCCTACCTTCATTGAGTGGCCCGCATACATACTAAGCTCTCCCCACAAGGTCATCGCCCATAATCGGTGAATCCAGTTCTACTTCCATACCTCCATAGCTAATATATTCCACACAGGCTCCTCACATTCCAAGTTCCCATTCTCAAGTCGCCTGGGTTGTTACACGCAATACATCTAGTTCCAAGGCTTTGTTATTGTTTTCGGTGTTCGTCAAACATCGCCTAAATAGAGTAGAGTTTATTTACATTCCATAGATCCTTCTTAGGACTCAACCAAATGATGTAGAACATGTCATTCCATACAATATAAACTTCAGAACTTTCAACACAAGTACAAGAACGTATTTCACATATCAATGTACATAAACTTCAGATTCTGCAATACAAGAATGAAAAATAATTTTACAAATTGATATTTAGTAAGGTTAGCATTTGGCACATAGAGATCATCTTTACGTCTTGTATTTAAATTATGTACATCTATATTTATTTTAAATTTATCCACGTTTTCCACCACAAAATGATAGCAAGCAGAGTATAAATTCACTTGCAAGTGGAAGTATATTAAATTTACGAAATAATTTTCTACGAAATACCCTGCTTTTGACACCTGCCATTATTCTAATAATTTTCTTTTGCATGTAAAAAACATTATTACTGTCTGTTGAATTTCCCCAAAAGATTAATCCATATGACACTACAGAGAGCAAGTAAAGTAAACTAGCTTTAAAGTATCTATTGTCATGAGTGGTACGACTGTTCTCATGGCAAAGCATGCAGAGCTTAATTTGGGAATAATATACAAAATATAGCATCAAAAACAATCGGCACAACATATTTCATACCAAACCCATCTCAACTTCCCACCACGACAGTAAACACCAACATGACAGACACAATCATTAACGTTGTGATACCAACTTGTTACCCCGACCTACCATATCCCGCGGAACTGTTTTACATAGGTTCCTCATATTTTAATTCTCAAGTCGCCTGGGTCGTTCCAAGCAAAAAATTTAATTCCGAGGCTTTGTCATTGTTTTCGTTGTTATCCCTGCATAGATCAAATAGCGTTAAAAACAAACAACGGCTCAAAGCATTAAAGACCAAATGCATACACGACAGCAAATACCAACTTAACAGACACATTCATCGACTGCCGACATACCATGCAACTTTGGTAGTTGTCCTTGCCAGCATTTATCAATCTGTGGTATGAGAGCCAATGTTGAGTGGTATGCGAACTAACTAAGAAAATCATAAGATAATGTTAACGTAAATAAGTTTTTCCCTGAACGCATTAGGTTACTGGTAAATTTAATGTGTTCAATTAGAATTACTGGTACGCCGGCGAAAAAGATTGAGAACCCTTGGTTTATGCTATTAGGCATGTATGTCACATAAACCGTAGACAGATTGCACAGATAAGAAATACAGGTTGTTTATATTTGGACCAGGTTACGACCGAATCATCTGTGGTTGTAATGTCATATCATTTCATGCCATCCAGCTTGCAACCCGTGGTGTCATACATAGATGTCTCTCGCGGACATTAGGCGTTGTAATCACATGCGTTTAAATGAAGTATTTTTGATGTGTTTATTGTTTTTAAAACTAAGGTAGATTAAAATATGTAGCAGAAACAGTGTTTTATAATAAGCAGAAGTTCGTGGTAAAGTGAAACATGTTATTCGTTCAAATCACATTTTAGGGTTATTAAGCCTGGTTTCTAAATCTGATGTGAAGTAATCCTTTACCCAAGATATATGAAATAACCATGCCTTTTAACTACACCTTGTCTGAAATTTGTCTGATTCCAGAAAAATTTATTCCTCTAATTGGGAACAGTTATGGCAGAACAGTTGTCAGGTGTAACAGTTGTCATCATCATTGCTTGTGGTGTACTTGCAGTCATCTTGTTCTTCCTTTTTGCCAAGAGGCAAATAATGAGATTTTCTCTAAGATCAAGGCGTGGACCACATGTTCCAATAGGACATGGAGCAAAGAAAGTGAGTTGTTCCTGAAAGTAAACAATTTAAAATACAACTGAAAGAATTCCTTTAGGCTTGCATATTCTGCCTTGTAGAAAAATTTCTGTTATCAAACATTGATTAACCAAATACTGGAGAAAGAATGGGAGTGCTGTGGTACAGTATATCACCTGTATCATATCCCTCAATTCAGTTATGAGGTAGTATTACATAACATACCCATTGAATTTGGCATACCAATGAAACTACTACTAATACTGCTTCGTGGTACTACAGCCTCTTTAACGAGTTTCTTTCATTCTGATCTATCTTCCGCCTTTCTCTGCCATCCTCTAACCCTCATTTTCCTGATATCCTCCTCCATGTCATCCAGTCACCTTATCCTTGGTCTCCCAATTTTTTTCCTTCCCTTACTTTATGATATATACAGGTTACCAGATTTGGTCACAGAAATTAAGAGAACACAACTCCAATGTAAGACTTGAGGTTCTCACAGCGGTGAGTATGAAGATTTCTGTCTTCTGGGTTATTGCGCTGTGTAGTCTGGTC
>NW_019060171.1:88739-132213 GCF_000696155.1 Zootermopsis nevadensis | reverse complement strand
GCGCAATAACCCAGAAGACAGAAATCTTCACAACTCCAATGGTTAGGTTATGTTGAAAGAATCCCAGCCAGTAGACTAAGATGTGATAGGAAACCAATGAAACTAGTTAGGCTAATTAAAATTTTTTTAAATGAAACCTACAGTAAACTCAATATAAGTAAACATTATGTCTGATGTGTTTTATATTCATATTAGCCTGATATCACAATTGGATTATATTAGCATGAAGGTACAAAAGGAAAAGACAGATTGGAATTGAATCAGACACATCACCTACTGCTGTATGCTAATGATGTAAATTTACTGGGTGAAAATATACATACCACAGGCAAAAACAACTGTATTAAAATTTTTGTAAAGGAGTTGGTCTAGAAGTAAATGCAGTAAGTGTATGCTCATATCTTGCCACAAGACCACAGGAAAAGTCATTACGTAAAGGTGGCTTATAAATCCTGTGAAAATGTGGCAGAGTTCAAATGTTTGGGAATAAGACTGATAAATAAAAATTACATTCTTGGCAAAGTTAAAATAGAATAAATCGGGGGAATGCTTACTACAATGCATTGGAGAATATTTTGTTTTCTTGTTTGTGATCTAAAAACATAAAAAAAAGATTAGTATGCAAAATTATAATTTCACCTGGTGTTTTGTATGGATGTTAAACTTGGACTCTCACATTAAGACAAGAACACAGATTGTGGGTCTTCCAGAACAGGGTACTAAAGAGAATATTTTGACCGTAGAGGAATGGTATGACAAGAGGTTGGATAAAACTGCATAATGAGGAGCTCTGTAATTTGAACTGTTCATCATATATTATTAGGATGATCAAATTAATGAAAATGAAATGAGAAGAACATGTGGTTTTCATGGGAAAGATACTTTTTTTTAAAATTTTAGTTGGAAAGCCTGAAGAGGAGAAACTGCTTGGAAGATCTAGGTGTTGATGCAGGGATGTTAAAATGGATCTCAGGGAAACATGGTTGAAGTTTATGCCTTGGATTCTTCTGGTTCAGTATGGGGCTGGTCGCAGGGCCATGTAAGCATGGTAGTGAACTTTCAGGTTCCATAAAAACAGGAAATTTGGTGACTAGCTGAGCAGACTGTTAGTTTTGCAAAAGAGTAGTTAATTAAGAATTGATTAACTGACTATAATCAAGGTACCTGATTTTAAATGTTGTGTATAGTTTTGTGCTTGCAATATGTGTCTAATTATAAAAGTTGTATATAAGTGCATATAATTTTCTACATTTACAATAATCTAATGTCATTTTCTTATATATGGATATTCATATTGTTTTTGTAACAAACGTATTTTGGGGGTAGTGAAATTTTAGCTATCTTTAAATATAATGTAAAATTGATAAGCATTTATTAATAACATAATTATGTTAATTATTTTAGTCTGGTGTAGTGTATTTTGTTCTTGGAAAATGTTCTGTAACTATGTACTTGTGGATATTTTCTGAACTTTTTGTTCTCTGAAATGCCCTGCCCTCTGCTTTCTAGGTCTGTGGGATGCATCTGTATATTTGTGTTCATCAGTATATCTATGATGTCCAAACTCAGTAGGGTTATTAACATACTGAATCTATCCAACAGTTATACATGGGTTTCACATACTAAATATATTGGACATCAATGAGGGGTTAAATTGAATGATGTACAGATCAGAACTTAAAGTGAAATCAATTTTAATGTAGATATGATTGTATTTTTTACAGTCATTGAAGAGAGAAGTTGATCGAAGAATAGATGTAATTCCACGTATTGTATATGAGCCACAACTAATAAATGATGATTGTCGTTACATTTTACAACCTGGCTCAGAGTTGCCACCTCATTACTTTAGGTTGAAAGCAGCTGATGACATAAAACTACTAGGTACATGTTTTAATAATTTTATTATATAGTAATATTGATGAGCCAAGGTAGCTCAGTCAGTATAGTGACTGGCTACGGACTGGATTGGGGTTCGATCCCCAACAGGGGCAGTGGATTTTTCCTCTAGCCTCTGCATCAAGACTGGCTCTGGGGGCAAAGTGAGGCCGGGACGTGATGATGACCACTTACCCCATCTAGTGCTGAGGTTAAGAATCAGTAGGAGCTGTATGGCCTCTCCCCCCAAGTGCCTACATGGCATATAGTGGGACAGCTTTACTTTACTTAGTAGTGAACAGAAAACAATCTTCATGTGATGTTTAAAAGATTACAAGAATTTCAACTTATAAGACTCAAAATTGTTTTCCTTACCACAGAGCCTTTTATGTTACACAATGATGGCCAGTAATATTTTCAGGTATCAGTATTTTATATTGTTGTGCTATATACTGAACTTTGTTATTTAATGATGCGAGAAAAGTCTGTGTATTATTAGTACAGTATTAATTTTGTTTTTATGTAAACAATTTTTTCCTTCTTGACTTTTGTTCATTCCATTTGTACCTGTTTTCTGATATTGAATATAAAATTTCATTGCCAATTTTTAAGTACTTATGGCTAGTGTACAAAATTTCACAATTTTCTTGCCTTTTCTGGAATAAGCATGTTAAAACAAAGAGCAGTGCCCATCATCAGCCTTGAACAGTGTCCTGATGAAAATCCGACTATGACAACAACTGCCTCAGAACATCAGAAATTTCTGTCAAGGTTAAATCTGTTAGCCACATAATAAAATTCACTTTATCTATGATGAGAGGGGTAAGCATTTCTGTAGCCCTGACAGTAACTATGTTGTTTTGGAAACCAGTCTAAAATATCCAATGTCCTAGATGAGACTAATGCACCTTATACTTAAAAACAGAGTAGAAGCAGGAGCACTTGGAATTTGTCTGGAATGAAATTGTATTTTTATTATTTATCTATTTATTTGTAAGGCTAAAAGCTTCTGTGGTCAAAAGAGTTTTGAAACATTGGCTTCAGTTTGGTAAATCATAGAAAGTAAATGCTAACAACAGAATAACATGTCACTTAAACATTAAGTTTCTTAAGTTCTGTATAAGTTTATTTTACAAGCATTCACTATATCCTCAAACAATAATGGCGATAATGATACAAATATAATAGTTCAGTTGGATAACAGCTGATATAAATTTATTGACACTACTTTAATTGTTGGCGGTTATCAAATACATATTTAATTTCAGAGCGAGAAATCACAAAGCAGGACAGTTGCTTACTGCGCCATCCTTCTGAAAATCTACGAGCATACCTACTTACAACGCTAGCAGCACCACTTAATGGTCTGGGCCAGAAACTTGTTCATCAGTTTTGTGACCTGTATGAGCATGCCCGGCATGATCCTGGTGAATTTGGGGATGAGGAGTATCAGGTTTACTCGAAATTGCTTTTGAAACTGTTGGATGCGTAAGTATGCGTTCAATATAAGGAAATGATTAATACAGCACTGTAGAATACAGGACATCAATTTTGACTGCTATGTTATATTTCAGGGCAAAGCTGCTGAAGTCGTATCCTAACAGCCGGAAGTCAAGCCCAAGTCGCACGCCTCTTAAAAGGGGTCAAGACAAGTACCGCAACTTTTTGGAAGCCAAACTCAGATCAGACAGGAAAGTAGCAGATGATGAAGTGTTGTGTGTGAATGAAAAAGATATAAGGCCATCTTCTTTGCCAGTATCTCTGGAAAAAAGTAATGAGACTTCTGTCTGACAAGTGCAGGGTGTTTGTGTTATGGACACTATAATGCTCAAGGAATGCCAATAAAATAATTTGTACCCAATTTACACAAATTATCTATAATAGAAGGTTAGTAGATAATTTCATAAGGGATCACTAAAGGCTGAATTAATTTGTAATTTATGTCATTCTCTTCTAAATGCAGAAATACCATTGTAATGATTTTAACCCTTTGAGTGCTACATGCTTATAGAAGCACATGTTTCATGCCACCAGTGATATGTGCTACTGTAGAAGCATTTAACCCACAAGCTATATTGGGCAGTTATTCAGCTCAGATGATAAAAAAAATCTTACATCTGTAGGAGAGTTGTACAACCTTTTACTGGCACAGTAACACTTCTTTGTCTTACTGGAAAGGTAAATTTTGTGTCTGAAAAACAGGCTTCTCAGTTGATTGCTGTAAATACATGGCAGATGTAAATAATGGCAGTAATAGGGAAGTGAAAAGGTGTCTACAAGTCTCATCAGTCAAATTTACAGTATTTTATATATATATATATATATATATATACACTCACACTCTGAAGTCAGGGAAAAATACTGAGTATACGACATTAGAGAAGCTTGTAAAAATAGCACAAAGGGTTTTGGAGGAAAATGTGTTGTATATGATAAAAGTAGCAGTTAATAGAATTTGTTGTAAGATGTTTTTACGTCATTAGTTTGTTGTTGCACTGCATTATAAGTGGTGTTAACAAAATGTTCCATTCTGAAAGGAAGACTTTCAGCTTTGAAAAATAAATTACACTATGAATTAAGAAACTACTGGGCTTATTCAGGTTTTATTCTTTTTTGGAATAGAATTTTCAAAAACCAAATGCAAGAAAAGTTATGGTTACAATATCACTATAACATAAATGTATATCTGTAAATAACATAGAACTTTTTGTTACTTCACTCACAGATCAATATGTGACTTATATGTAACTGCAGTGGACTCAAAGAGACAAATACTGATCAAGAAACACATTATAAAATGCAGGTTAGTATTTGGTACAAACTCTTTTGTAGACCCCATTTTTTTTAAATAATCTTACATTTAGCAGTAGTATGTGAACTTCCATAATTTCTGTTACTGGAACTTTATTGGATTGCAGGAAATGAATCGCATCCACACCGATAATGTCTTGAAATATCTGTCATGCCGTAGAGCCATTAAACCGTGACGAAATGCAGCAGCGTACAGTGGTGAAACAGCACTGAGGTTTTGCATGTGGTATAGCCATTCCATCACCTCAAACAGAAAAAAATCATATCTTATTGTATCACAATCTCATGATGTGTTTGCGCATGTGCATGCACACATATGAAACATAAAAATGTTCATCCCTATTTGGGGACCATGTAGTCTTTTAGACATGAAGCATATATTGTAGTAAAAGGAATGCAAGTGTTTTGGTGTGTTTTATAAGTTATAAAAATATTTGACAAGAAATGCTGTATAGACCTTTTATAATAAGTTAAACATACTGTAATAAATTTAATATGTTACATGCAGCAAAATGTCCTTTGTTTTTCCTACATAATGATCCTGTTATCCCCATAATTGCAGTCAGTACCTTGTTAGTTATTAATTCTGTTACTTACAATGACGAAACAGAATGGATGTGGTGTAAAAGCAGTTACGGCCTATTACAGTTCTATTACACACTTCATAGATCTTCAAAAAATTATACAGAGGAGTTCAATTGCTATGGTATTTGCACAATATCACAAAATCTATATATTTATTATACAGAACACAGCTTTAGTATTATAATTTTTACTTCCTGTAGAGAAAGGAAAAAGTTCTAGTCACAGGTGAAATTCATACCAAAAGAAATTGCAATGACCACATAAGGAACATAGGAATCTGGGATACCTTCTTTCTTTTGGGGTAACTATTCAACCAGTTCCAGCACTATTCCGTGCTACAATCCTGGCCAGAAGATGATTCAGAAAACTGCCCACTCTTATTTTGTTTCCATGAAGTTACTGATTATAGTCTATTTTTTTATTTCCATGTCCGGCAATGACCGTTGGGTGTTCTGGTGTTGGTGAGAGTAGTGAGTGACCAGCCCACTGACTGCACATAGTTTCTATTAAAGTGTTATAATTTTATTCCTTTTTGCCATATTCAAACCATAAATCATGATAACATTTACTATACTTAAACTAATGATAATGCAACAAAACAAGAAACGGTAAAGAACAAGAACAACATCAAGAATGAAGACAGTGATATATGAATAACGTTATAAATCAGTAAAAAATGGTGATAGGTTTATACAGCATACACCCGTCGATGGCTGAATGTAGCCGAAACTAGTAGTGTATTTAATGATGTTTTAAATCTTTTAATACTATTTTATTATTATTATAATTGTGAGTGACTGTAAACTTTTAATATATATTTTAATATACAAACCACAATATGACGCAATTGCAGTATCTTATACTTAATAAGTAAAATTACCCTTTCTGTGTGGAAGGGATTTAATACTAGGCCCTATTTGCTGCAGGACAAGTTTCCACCGATGATTTAAATTTCAACATGCAAAACTGCACTGAGTAGGATTTGAGGTTCTCATGGCAGTGAGTTGTAGCACCCTGTAGTCTGGTAGGAGTATACCAACTTTCCAGAGGTCCATGCTGCCTCCAGCATCAGGGTGATCATTGGGCTACAACCTAGAAGACAGCCATCTTCAAACTTGCACTTTATTTTAAAATAATAACTTGTTTTTCAGTACTTCCATTCCTCTTTATAAGGAAAGAAATTGATTCCCACATATATGCCTGGGTAAATCCACTTACTGGCCAGTGCCTTTAAAATTAACAAATTTCCACAATTGTTTACTCAGCAAAAAAATTCATAGATCCAGTCATACAAGTAGAATTTATAGTTTAAAGACTATTCACAAGATGGAAGCACAAAGCTGGAGTTGTCATCTGTGTACATTCCACAGCAGTCTAATGCATACTGCATAGCATTTCATGCTGACATGAAACATGTTTGGATCGTAGTCTGCTGAGTTATAACATTGCAGAGTTCCATAGTTGATTACCTTAGCTTATCTGAATTTGTAAAACATTTCCCCAATTTCATGAAAACTTTAAATTACATTAAACATCTTGCTATCATGTAGATTGCTGCCACCTGGGTTCTAGTGCCATGTAGTCTGGTAGAAGTCTATCAACATTTCAGAGGTCCTTGCTGCCTCCACCATCACCTTGATGATAGAGGCAGCAAGGACCTCTGGAACGTTTGTAAACTTATACCAGACTAGACTGTGCTACAACCCAGAAGACAGTAATCTCCATACTCACTGCCATGAGAGCCTGAAATCTAATCTTCCTACCAGATTGGTATGAAGTGCTAAATTTGATTCACCTATAAATAAGAAAATGCATGATATTTCATAGCACCTTATAAAATAATGCAAAAGAATATCTAAAGACTAACCTGTGATGCAACTGCTTTCCACTGTGTCCTTGCAAGAAGTGTAAGAAGAGCCTGAGGGAACAGCAGCAATCTCCTTTCCCGTGATGATGCTATGCTGTCAAGTGTTGGTGCAAAACAGTCGTGTCCAGACAGTATTACCACAGTCAGCAAAAACACATCAAACAGAAAAACTATTGCCTACAGAAAAAGAAGAATCATTTGATGTTTATTGGGTTATTTAATGAGGAATGTCAGGATTATAATGAATTGTGAGTTGGTAAGGATGTTTGCATTTGTGTGGAGAGTCTGAGGAAAGCAAGAACAGCTCATTTATAATAGTTTATCTTCTGCAAAGATTTTGAGTCAAGGGCCTTCCCAAGTCTTAATACTAACTACTAATCAAGAAATTCAATGTTCTGCATTGAACTGCACAGTTGTTTGTATATTGTCATTAAGATGGCAACTGGCTATACCTTTACATTGCCTAACTACAGATGCAATAATTGACCTGGGAGTTACAGTGGGCTAATCCACAACTTTTTAAAACTGAGAACAAAGTTAAAGTTAAATATGGTTGGTGTACTCCTACATAGTCAGATTCCAAAAGACAAATTTAAGGCAACAAACTACATATGGTTTAGCCTACCTCTACAGTAGACTTACATAAGTGGACTACAGGTTGCTGAACTGTTTATTGAGAAACTTGACTGATTTACAACGAGGAAGGAAGGAAATTGGCATAAAATCTGATGAAATATTTCAGAAATGAAGATTGGGTGAAGTATGAATGGAAAGCAATGCATTGACCAGAGGAGCTTCATAAATGGAAATGTTAAGATAACCTAAAGATTGTGTTGCCATAATCAAGTGATAAGAAAACTGACCCAAAGACAAATACAATAAAACACTGTGGAAAAGAGAAGTGAATGGAAGGCAGCAGTGTAAATTGGTAGCTGACAAAACAATGATATGATCTGTGAGACTTAGCCACAGTGATACTTCATGTTTGACTGAAATCTCAGTAGCTCAGACTATATAGCATCAAATGAGAGGATGGTGTTATATAATAAATCAGAAAGGATGTGGAAGGAAGTGGTCATAGCCTAATTTAAGGTACTATCCTGACATTTACCTGGAGTGAGACTGAGAAAAACATCAATCAGGATAGCCAATCTCCAGGCTGAGTCATGTTGGTAAATAATAGGAACATTGGTCACAGGATGTCATATCAAATTAACAATTCCAGTATAAAAAACAATCAGTTCAGATTAATATACACAAATCTGTATCTGAAGACCTGGTAGCATGTTAATCCTTGAAGATGGAAGATCTGGAATAACACAAATAAATGTAACCTCCCCATATTCTTAGATTGTTAGTAACTTTGGTTTTTTGAATCATGGATTTATTATTAGCATTATATTTATAGATAATTATCTTCTTGAGTGCAGTACCTATGGCTGTCAATCACAAATCTTGATTGTTAGCCTATTTCTCAGTTCTACATTGGTATTAACCATTCTCTTCTTGAAGTCTGAACATCGTGTATCGAAGTTTCCTGTACTCCTTTGCTCCCTGTCATTCACCTTACTTGGTTGCTTAGCAACTGTGCACACTAAACTAGCTTGTTGTTTATATAGCTGAGACAGTTCACCTTCCATTTCCTTGCACTAGCTGAAACTGCTAGAAACATCTTGTGTGATGTGCGCGTAACAGTGTAAAGATAGATAAAAGAACCAGAGAGAAAATGTGTACTTTAAACTCCATGACAAAATTACAGGAAAACTTGGTTAATTGAAAGTGCTAGAGACAAACAAACAAACAAACAAAAAATCATCCATGATTTTTGACTTCCCCCAGAGCACAACACAGCAGCATGCTCCATCTATCCAGGGTCTGTTTCTCTTATAATTGGCACTGTTTTGTTACGTTGAATACTGTGGCACAACTTTATCCACAGTGAATATGCTCTTGGTATGTATTTTCCCAGTTATAGCTTTACATATTTGTGCTAGTTTTCAGCTGTTACTGTATCTACAGAATAACAGTAACATCAGCTCACTTTTTATGTTCTGGAAAACAGGATCTTCAACCTTCAAAACGCGGGAATTTAAATTTCCTGTCACAACCTCACAGCCAGTTTAAATTAGCATTTAAATGCTTCAAAGTATAATGAATCATAAAATAAACTGTAGCCTATTCATTGCAATTTTTTGACCCAGAATCTTAATATAAATCACAGACTACTAATGACGAATCAATTTCACCACTGAGGTGTCAAAATAATCAGACCTTTTCTAGTTTGTTTCCACATTCTTGTCCAGTCTTTGAAATAGTGGAAAACTGATGAGTCAAGATTGACAGAAAGTTATTAACACACACACAGCTTTAGAATGATGTAATCTTTTTTGTAATAAAATCAACTTGCACACTTCAAACTCACAGCTGTACAACAAACACAAATGGCCAAGGTTTCAACAGCTGTTTCAATGCAAGCCCTTGTTTCTGTTCTCAGAATTCTTTGTCAGTGCACTGATTAACACACATCATTATCTGAGAATTAATATGAATGACTGGTAATCCAAAGAGGAAATGTAGTATAACTCATGTAGACTTAGAAGTGTGTTTGTGCCATTTTGGTTCTGATAACCTTAGTTCAAGCTAATCATATATCAAAATTGTTTCACAGTGAAAGCCAGTCTAAACACAGTGTTATGTTATGCCCTCCTGGACAGAGGAATCAGTAGAACAAAATAATTATTTATGTAGCACAAAAAGAAAGATCAGTTCTTGTTTCAACTGCTTTGGGAATAGGTAAGCATATAAAAATAAAGGAATAAAGTCTTCTAATACTGAGCCAAGCAAGACTGCTCAAGTGGTAACAATATGGACTTGTATTCAGGTGGTATGTTAGATAATGCCTTGACTAAGGAAGATTTTCATAGTTTTCATCAGTCACATCAGATGAATGATTGGGTAATACCTAGAAATAAACCATAACTGCTTTCCACCCAGTCCTTTCAAGTTCACTGATATCTCTATACAGAAAATACACTTTTATTTGTACAGATAGAGCACGATCAAAGATTTGGTCCATACTAGAACAGCTTTCTATGCCCTCTTACAGAAGAATGATTTTTTTTGGTACTGAGAGTTCTTCAGTAGACAAGAAACATATGACGAGATGAAAGGTATGACAGGTTTTGGAAGTGATGTGAATGTCAATGGTTTGTGTACTAAATATAACTGGTTGAAAATTTAACAGCGATCAAGGTCATTAAAAGAGTAGTTTTCAGATACTATATACTAAAGAAAACAAAACTATGTGACTCAAATAGATATTTATATAATATAAAAGTTGAAAATAACTGCAAATGCAACAGTGACACAACAACAGTGACCAGGATTTGTATAGCATATTGATAATTTATCATTCTCTATGTTGTGGTCCTGTGAAACATAACTGAGCATATTGATAATTTATCATTCTCTATTGACTAAATGCAATGTTGTGGTCCTGTGAAACATAACTAATAAGGAATGCCACAGGATGTTCACAGAAAGAAACTCAAAATGAAACAGAGTGACATTTATACAGGGGTGAGGGATGACTTGACTAAAGTGTACGAATGACAAAACCACAAGAAAGTGCTGTATAACCTGTCTAGAAATAGCAATAAACTGTAGTGATTTCTATACATTTTCAATGTGATACAGCTTCTTGACATAACATATGTATCTTCTCAAAGGGGTTGGGTTTTTTCCAATAAGATATATGACAATCTAAAACGCTCATAGATATTTTAAGCAGAGCAGATCAAACATCATTCCTTTAAGTATACAGCCAAACCATCGGTACCCTCACAGGAAACTAATACCTTGATGAAATAACAAGAAAAAGGAAGTGTGGATTCTATGAAGGGGGACAGTGATATAAGAATGGATATTTTGAAGCATCTTTAGATATTTCTGTCTGATTTTGACACTTTACGGGCCAACATAGAAAGGACAGCTTCTTAGAAAAAATTACTTTAAATATTCCACAGTATTTACAAATTTTCAGGGATATGTTAATAAGAAAACACACCACTTAAAGTCAGTGATTCAATTATGAATCTCTCACAACGAATAATACCTTTGAAGCATCTAATTCACACAATGCTGGTTTTTTTACTGCATAAAAGTTTTAACAATATCATAATGTAGTAGAATAAAATAGCCCCATTTGGCCAACTACGTACACTGGCTAACAGGACATATGTTCCTTTTGGCTGTTAAAGGTTCATAGGAATACTACGAGAGTGAGTCAAATGAAAACTGTAAATTTTTTTTAAATTTAATTTATTGAATGAAAGCGGTACACAACTATATCATTTTTCTACATAGTCTACATTTCGTTCAATACAGGCCCTCCAGCGTTTACGAAGTGTATGGATTCCTCTAGAAAAAAATTCTTGTGGTTGTCTGCATTTTCATGTTGCACTACCACCAACCGTAAACAAAGAGAACGAGCAAGCAATGGCATCATTCCTCATCACCAAAACCCAAGAACTTCCGGAAGCAGCATCTGCAGGGAAGATTATGCTGACTCTCTTTTGGGATGAACGAGGCGTACTCTTGGAGCATTACACACCTCGGGGGAACACTATCACCAGTGCCTCATATTCAGATCTCTTGAAGAATCATCTTCGACCTGCAGTCAGATCAAAGCGACGTGGAATTTTGACTAGAGGTGTCCTTTTGCAACATGACAATGCTCGGCCCCATACTGCCCGTGCAACAGTTGCAACAATCCAAGACTTGCACTTTGAGTGTCTTCCACATCTGCCATACTCACCAGACCTAGCCCCAAGTGATTACCACATGTTTGGGCCACTCAAAGAGGCGATGGGAGGAAAAAAGTTCCGTTCTGATGAAGAGCTACAGCAGGTGGTTCATGAGTGGTTGCGCAGACAACCACATGAATTTTTTTCTAGAGGAATCCATACACTTCGTAAATGCTGGAGGGCCTGTCTTGAACGAAATGGAGACTATGTAGAAAAATGATATAGTTGTGTACCGCTTTCATTCAATAAATTAAATTTAAAAAAAAATACGGTTTTCATTTGACTCACCCTCGTACTTGCACAACCATGTCATAACCATTCTTAAAATTCCTCCTCTAAATTTTAATACTCTGGTCCTCATATTTGCTACCTTTTAGCAAATTCACACACCTTCTATAGTGTTCTTGAATGTGAATTGATAATTACTTAAAATTATACAGAATTTTTAATATCTGATATGAAATTATTTAGGTTTGTGGTGTTCTTTGAACTTAGACTTCCAAAATTTCACCAAGGACCCAGTATCTTGGGACATAACAAGATTCCCTTGTACAGTCATCATCAAAAACAGGGTGAAAATTTTTTGTGTGAACAAGAGTAGAACCCTATGATTACACATCACTGGACTTATGTTGTGACATCTCAAAGGATATTCAAATAGATATTATTCACAAGCTCTGTAACTTAAAGGAAATTACTCGATGCAAAAGAAATACTGAAACACCAAGGATGAGATTAGTAGCAACAATACAGGCATACTCCATAAAGTACAGGAATAAATACTTTTATATATGCACATCCTGGAGGAGACTGGTAATTTTGTAACTACAATTACATTATTGTTTAAATGGTATTCACTCTATCAACATTTTATTCTATGTTGTGTATTCAGTTGCAAATATCAGAATGGAGAAAAACTGGTTATAATCAAGTTCTATGGTAGTGTAAAACAATAATGTTCAGCATTTTCCCCTAATAATAAATCCAATCTCTTCATCAGAAATCAAAAGGCATGTTTGTACAGATGGACAAACCAATCACGTAAACCAAACAAAAATTAGATACTGAAGAGAAAAAGGATCTCATAACAATAAAACAAAATTAAAAATTAGTTTCACCTTTGGTCTTTTGCACTGAACGAACTACTATACTATCACTGTTTCATTTTTCTTGTAAACTTTAGTTTTTAACAGCTGAGAATTTAAAACTGGCAGTTATCAATTACTGAGTCAGTATGATTGTTGTTCTACTCACCTGCTGATTATCTGAATCTGTTTTCTTATTAATTACATTCTGAATCCGTCCTAAGAGCTCCATTAACCAGCGACAATTTGTTTCATGCTCTCGAACACAACTCAGCACTGATGCCATGCACTGCAATACACTAGTGTGTTCACTGCAGAATAAGAAAATGGGCATTTAGTGTCCCTAAATAAAGAATAAAATCAGACGATTTCTTATTGTAAACCACAAATAAAAACAAAATTTCTCCACTGAGAAACTGATTCATGGATAAAAATACAGAAATAGAAGTAAAGAGATGTACATGAATCTGGAGCACACAAATTTTCTGAATGCATTCTAGGCAGTTCTGCATACCACATTTGTCTTGATGATTATTTACTGCAGACATAAATCTACTGGTACACAACTTATTACACTATCTGGTTCATATGGCAATGTATAGTCTTGAATAAAATTGTTCTTATGTTTCATTAAATATTCTGCACACAAAAAAACGTTTAAAGCAAAGATATTTAAATAAGAGCTTTACATTCTATTAAGTGCCAGGGTTATTTTGTGTAATGAGCCATTTTTGAGAGAAAGATATTAAATCTGAACTTTCTATCAAGTAGGGATTATACAGAGTGATTTAAGGCTGTAGTCCAGTACTTAAGAGAATCACGTGGAAGAGAAAGTTTTTTTATTTTTTGTAGGATCTGAGGTTTTCACAGCGGTAAGTCTGAAGATTTCTGTCTTCTGGGTTGTTGCGCTGTGTAGTCTGGTCGATGTTTACCAACGTTTCAGAGGTCATATTGCCTCCGTCATCAGGGCAATGAATGATCCAATTGAGTGGAAAGGGTTAAGTTTATAGGAACTGGACAGTGAATGGAGTAGCGCCCACCCTCTCCTAATGGTCCCCACCCAAGCCTGATTTGACACCTGCTCCCATTGGCTAGGATTAGGCTACTCCATTCACTGTCCAGTTCCTATAAACTTAACCCTTTCCACTCAATTGGATCATTCATTGCCCTGATGACGGAGGCAATATGACCTCTGAAACGTTGGTAAACATCTACCATACTACACGGCACAACAATCCAGAAGACAGAAATATTTTTTCTTTCTTTCCAGATTAACCACTGCTTCTGAGACACCATGTTTTTAGTTTCATGTCACTTTTATTATTGTGATCGTTTATATTTACAAAATTGAAACAATTCATTTAAAAATAATATGTCAATTTATTTCCCTGCTTGAATAAAAGAAAGAAAGCAAATTGTGCCCTCTGAAGCACTTTCCAATTGTCACTTCAAAGTACAACTTCTCTGTTCATATGGTGGGTGGGAACATGTTAGACTTGATACCAGTACTGTGTTCCAAATCTGATAATGTTCACAAACATTCCAGAGGTCCATCATCAGGGCGATGAATGAGGTTTATAAACCTAGCCCTCTCCACTCAATTGGCTCATTCATCACCCTGATGGTGGAGGCAGTATGACCTCTGAAATGTTGGTAAACATCTACCATACTACACAGCGCAACAACCCAGAAGACAGAAATCTTCATACTCACGGCTGTGAAAACCTCAAATCTTACAATGAGGTTTATGATCTCCCCTAAAGACTAAAGTTGTGTTCTGACAACTTCAGTTGAAACCATCAGTACCACATGTTATCAAAATCCATCTAGTAGTTTTGGAGATTGGGCATACAGGTAATGACTTTCCATAATGATTTTATTTACTGTGCGCACAGAACAAATAAATTCTATTCTCTTGGAATCAATGTTTGTCTTCTGGGTTGTAACATCATGTGAAGTTGGAGGGAGATACAGATGTTCTGGAGGAATGTACTGCCTCCAACTTCAGGGTAGCTTGCACAGATGAACCTACAGGTTTCTCTTATATATGAGAATAGGGTGGGGATCAGAGTGACCCATGCACTACAATCATTAGCTAATCTTTTGTGCATCCCCATTCTTTCGACCCACCTGTAGTCTTGTGCCTACCTGGTTCCAGAAAAGAGGCTTTTCTTATACTTACGCCACAAGGTTTAAAGTTGCATCAATACATTCATTCAGCCATACCAATGGAACTTCAGAATCAGCTTTACGTGCTAAAGCACTGCGAATTCCAAGAGATTGTCTTAGTTTGTCAGGAGTTACCTCCCACCATGATGATGGAGAGCTCATACGTTCCAAATATTTTGATGTTAGCTCAGTTACACAGTCGACATATGCATCAAAGAACTGAAAGAGAAGCCAAATATCTATGAGTAATACATGTTATGTAAATTGTCTATTTTAAGCCGATTCAAAAATCTGTGATATTTAAATTGCAGTCTTTTCAGTTATCATGTGTAATCTTGTTGTTGATTATACCAACATTACGTAGGGACCTATTACCTCCTCTTCTGGGTAACAGTAAATTAAGTAGTGAGGTGGGTTAGTACATAGAAAGGATAACCAATGGGAAACAGTGGGGAAAAAAGGAGTGGCCCTAAAGGGGCTCTTTCAAGGAAGAATGGAAATTCACTCTAAGGCACCTAGTCATATCAGATTTTATATGTGGCTCCTCTCCCAAACGTTTAGAAGCGTATATGAAAAACTTGATGAAAAACAATAGAAAAATCATGCTTTCAAGACAAAACTTGCAGAAAAATTCCAGGACAGTACCTTCAATTAGGCCAAGACCGCTTCCTACCACATCTTTTCCAATTAATTATTCACTATCATCCACTTAATTGACACTATACAGTCTGAGATACTGAATGCATCATTAAATAAACTATAAATAGAAAAAGAGGTGGAAAAAGGATTTAAGCAATTACTTGGATGGGCCACAAGGTTGGGAGAAGAGGTGACAAAGAGCGGACCTTTTTATGACCAGGTGGTATGAGAAGAGATGACAAAAGGAGTTTTCAGAGATCATGTGAAGTCAATAGGAGTGATGAGAATATCTTTGATATGAATAGGAAGGAAGGTTCAGTCATTATTTAAGGAAAGAAGTGGTTGGGTTGGCAAACCGGAAGAAAACAGGTAAAGCAAGGCTTTGCTTAATCTGTAACCATCTTCATGGTTTAAGTTATGGAGATAATTAGTTAATTCAATTTATTCCCTGATTATGTGTAGACAGCAAGCATAGATGCTGGATATAGCATGTTTTGTCGAAGTCAATGCCAAGTTTACTTGCTGCAGAATGTTAAGCTACTACTGACAGCTGGTTCTCTAGTCTGGTGTCTCTGATGTGTTCTTAGAACCTATCAGAGAAGTGATGACCTCTTTGGCCAATGTACACCTTACTACAAGAACAGGGGATCTTGTACAAACCTGATTTCTAAGTCAGGGGTTGTATAATTTTGTTGGATTTGAACAATGTTCTCATCACTTCTTTCCACTTTACACGAATGTGAAAAAACTTCTTGTTATCTCTTCTTGCAACCTAGTGGCCCATCCACACAATCATTAAAATCCTTCTGCCACCTCCATTCCTCATTCTCGTGGTCATCAAAACTTCCTCTGTCACCTCTTCCCCTCACCACACGTCCCTTAAAAGAAACTTTCCATCACCCCTTTTCCTCAACCAAATGCACAACATGAATTGGAGTCTCCCACTCTGCCAATCAGATTTGTCACATCACTTTCACAACCTACTGCCTGTCCTATGTAGGACCTAAAAAATGCCCAACTAACATTTCCACCTTTTAGATGGCAACTGCAATGTTTTTCAAAACGGATAATTTTCAACATGTGACATGGCTCATTCCTGAAAGTCAATGTTTTACATTACACTCCAGATGCAAAAAATGTATGGATAAGAACAGTTATGGGGGTTTATTTGATGGATGTTTTGCCAGACTTCTCACAATACAGCAAGATGAATGCTTCAAAATGTGATGAGTCCAAGTGCTATTTTGAATTTGGAGATCAATCCATACATAGCACAGCACATTTTACCCATTCTGAACAGGAAAGTTGATTGTAGTAAAACAAGCATAGAAGCACATATTAACGTTAGAGCATCTGCACTATTATATAAAACACAGTTTAATGCTTTTATGCTAGATAGCACTCTGTAATGTAACACATAGCTTATTTTTCATTACTTTTCACAATTACGTGTTTTGGAGAATTTGAGTAAAGGACGGGAAGAAGTGGGGAAAAGATTGATGATATGAGTGACAAACTGAAGAAATGAGAAAGAAATAAGGGAGAGAAGACATAAAACATACAAAGGAAAGGGAAAAGGAGATTGAGGGATGAAAGTTAAAGAAATCAATTCCTATTAAATTTCAACAGATTTTTACACTAGTTTTAAAATAATGACTTCTTTGTGCTTGGCATGAGATTTTTTATGCTCCTTTCGTAACAATCCAAGTTCAAAACGAACAGCACCCTCAATGAATAAAGTGCCATATAACGGCTCCATAATTTTCACAATCAGCAACAGACAAAATCTTTAAACTATGTGCAGCAAATGTTCAGCTCAAAGACAGAAAATAACTGTTTTCTGAAAATGGAAACTCGACTGTTGTATACTTACTTTATTGTTAGCATCAAACTTCTGTAGCAATTCCTCAACTAGAATTGACAGCACTGTTCTATTTGCATCATGGATATCATCTTTCTTCAGAGTTGTCTTTATCTGAGACAGCAGCTCTTTCAGCATGGTTTTCTGTTCATCTCCTATAATTCAATCAACACTATATCCATAAAAGTGTTATCAACTATCAAATAAGCCATAAATTAACTTCTACAACTTAAATTCACTTACCTTCATGAACCTGTGAGACTTCAATAGCCAGATTCAATGACTTTTCAATAAAAGGCCTTAAACTATTAGGAGGGACGCCTTTACAGAGATCATCAAGCTGGTCAAACAAGTGTCTTATTATTTCCTCCTGCAATAATAAGAAAGCAAATGAACTGGACTGTTATGTTATATAAATTAATTCAGCGCTGTATCAATGTATCAGCAAGACTGCCTGGCTGCTTGTGATCACACAGAATAAAACAATTACTGAAGTATATGACTGGAGGAACCATGTACAATTTGTAAGCAGTGACAACTGTGATAATTTTCCAAACCAATGTCAGTGAAATGACTCATCCTCACATACTACACAGATTAAGATAATAAATACCATCAATACAAGGATGACTGGTTCTAAAAGCAAGAGTACACAGTGAAATGTTTTAACATAAATTTTAGTAAACATCAACTGATTTGCAAAAATATCTGTTAGAATGAAAATTAAAAGAAAAATGTCATGTCTTACAACTTATTGTAGTATATTGACATACATAAAAACTGTATCTGCATGAAAATTTCGGTAGAATTTTAACCCTTTGAGTATGCATTTAGATCAACACTGTAGAGCAGGGGTCGTCAACCTGGTATCTACCGCCCACTAGTAGGCGATTCAAGCTTTCATGTGGGCAGTGTGGGTTTTTGTCCATTGTTACAAATTTGGTTCTTCCTTCATATATCATATATATAACAACTTCGCGAGTTTGACTTTTTAAAATATGCTTTTGCAATTCCATCTCTAAACTTTAAATATAGATAATAATTCACTGGACACTTCTCGAAGTATACTCGTGGATGAGGGAGCATCCGTAGCCAAAGGCACGAGTTTAGTGCGCATAACGACGGCGGGGTTTACCACCGGCCATCACTCAGTCTTCGAGCTGTGCCTCTTTCATGGTGGTGGGCAGTACGTACGGCACCGGTTGGCGGTATGGACATTTTACCATCAACAAAGATACAAAAGTGGGCAGTAGGTATAAAAAGGTTGACGACCCCTGGTGTAGAGTGTAGAGGTGTGCTATTTTTGTTAGAAAGGGTCTAACTTTTCTTTAAAACCTTGAGGGCTCAAGTAAATATGTGAATGCTCCTTCTTCCTTGTGGTGGTCCCCAGTTCAAGTCCCCACCAACACCTGTCACAGGTTGTGGCTCATCCTGTTCTTACTCTCCTTGTTCCACCATCATTCACATCACTCACCTTCCTCTCTTAATTGGAATCAGTGTCTAGTGCAAATTTCTTTTCTTTATTAACATTGTGAAGTTTAATTTTGACATTCGTGACTTGTTCAGAAAAGGCACAACGGCCAGTGTAAAACAGAAAGCTCCCTGCACATTTTGTTTACTCAAGAACAAGGCTAGTAACAATAACAAAGAAAAGTTTGTTGAGATGTCAGGTTCTCGCAGCAGCAAGTATGAACACAGTTGTCTTCTGAGATGTTCCACCATGCAGTCTGGTAGAAGTTTATCAACATTTCAGAGGTACTACTAGCGTCCTCTACCTCATCCTCTTCTATCAGACTACATGGTGCAACATCCCAGAAGACAGTAAAGAAATTGTCTATCCAAGTACTTCATCACTTCAGACTATACAGCACATTCTGGGTAAAATATAAAGCAGTTCCACTTAATGGCATGAAAGGAGAATAGGAAGAAAAACAAAAATTCACAATGTGACATATGTCAGTTACACTAGAACTGAAGTATTCAAGTGGAGGGGAAGTAAAGCCGGCGGTCCCACGTCGTAGATTTACGGCACGTAAAAGAACCTTACTAGCATGATACAAGATGTTTCATAAGCATAATTCAGCGGCCATTTCTCAACCATGTCTCTCCTGATTCTCTCCTAGATGGCTCTAGCGAACAAATCAGGATTGAGTAGAAATTGTACAGAGGCAGTGAGCTTGTCACTCGCTACTTAAATGCACCCCACAAGACCAATAAGGACAAGTTGGCTTAACCAACTGTCCTGGAATGGAACAATAGGTGCAATCCTTGTAGCTGTTGATGATGAAAAATAACTTCTGTTCCACAATTCCCACATGGCTGACACACTCTGACAACATTCTCCTCCAAACACTGAATGTCACAGAGACTAGCTGGACCCAAACACACTCGGCTAAGGGATGACCAAAGTTTTTGTGCACTTTATGCACCTCATGCATTATTTAAAATTACATATGATGGTCCCTTTAGGAACATCAGATACTTGAAAGACTTACAATAACCCCACTTCAAAGCAATGCATTTCATTCCAATAAATGAGTATATTGACTGAACCTTATGTCATAATCATAACATTAGATGTGGATGAAATTTCACAGCTTAATTTCAAAAAACCAAGTCATGGACCTATCATAAAGTCCAGTGTGAAGGAAATGCCATATCAATAAAAAGATTCAGTTAGTTTAGGTTTAGTGTTAAACTGTAGTTTCATTTGTTGAATGTGGAGACAGTGGTAAAAGATAGGTGTCAAATGAAGACTTTTGTTTTCATAGTAAACTCTCAGGTTCCAAAACAGAGACTTTCTTGACAGCTGAATTACTATCAAGTGTTAAAAAACAGTTTGTCAATTTTATAAGAAGCTAGATATGAAACCAAAAATATTTTGTGAATATGATATTTTTGTAAGCTCAATGTTCATTTTATCCTCATTTCATTGGACACTGCATTCAATTATTCTGTGCTTGTAACATACCGGGTGCACACATGAAATGTATACCATTTCACTATAGCATTGCTCATGAACTAAAAGTCAAAGAAATGTAAATTAAATGCATTTGCCTAGGTTATATAATCAAGTTTTTGTGGCCCACATTTTACAAATGTTCAATGAGGGCACCATAAGTAGTCTAGCAGATATACCATTCAACTCTAGTTCACGTGTTGTTAAGAAAGTCAAATATAATTTTAGAAACTACCATCTCTTTTCCTTAACATTTCCCAACAAATGGAATTTGGCTTCAATGAAGACAATTTTGTCTGAAAAATTCTGTCATCTTAAAATCTTGAAAGAAAGTCAGAGCAATGTGTGTAGTAAACTTCTTTTTCTTTGGTGGGTACATGCTGAAAAAGTTGGTACTTACTTTTCCTTCTCTCTGTCTGTCTCGCACATGCTGCGACATGCCCACACTCCTATTGCTTCCCACGCCCTCACCTGATTCTGACATCAGTCCCAACTGGTTGGGGTTAGGCTACTCCTTAAATGTCCGGTCCCTATAACTCTAGCACTTTCCACTCACACAACTTATTCATTGCCATGATGATAGAGGCAGCAAGGACCTCTGTAACGTCAGTAAACTTCTATCAGACTACACGGCACAGCAACCCAGACAACAGCCATCTTCTTGGTACTTATAGCTTTTAAATTTCAAAGCTTTCAGCAGAATTTTGTGCTCTGTTGTGTGTGACATGTTTAATCATCAGGCAGCACGCTTGGTTGTTTTGAGTGGATTGCGGACAAAAGCCACATGAAATGTATCCACCTGAGCACTGTAACCACAGACCTAGACTTGTGAAACCACTGCACACATTTAGCTTAACATTTCAATAATTGTTAAATTATTGTGTTTCAGGTGCAACTATATGGAAAAGCAAGTGACATGAATTATAAATTTGACCATATACACAATGAAATGGATTTACTTTTCATTCTCGTGTCTTCTGGTTCACGAGCAATGTTATAGTAAAATGTATGTTTCATGAGTACATCCTGTGCATAAATTATGTACATACCTTTTGATTTCATATTTGCCATTTCAGAGACATTGCAATAAGAATGGGCTTTTGTTATATTTTGTATGTGGTTACTACAAGATGAGAGTCACTTTTCACTTTATGATTAAATATATCCAATAACTACAATGCCACTTACATTCTTTGTACTTGGGTCAAAACCATTGAGATATTTCTCTATTATTCTTCTAGCTGATTCAGATATTAATGCCTGTTTTGTTGCAATGGTAAGGCTATAATGGCAAAGTTCTGGTTCTTGAAGAAACTCTTGCAAGAAAGTCCAGCTAAGCGGAGGAAGAGTCCTTGGATAATTGTGACTTAGAATTCTCAGACACTGCCTAACCACTGGAATTTTGGAAGGGTCTAAAGTTCCCTGGGATGATCTCTGCAGATAGTCAGTAATGCCACGACATATGCTGCGATGCTGAAGGTAAGAGTAATTAGCTGGTTCTCCACGTGCAGCAGCTGTTCTATACATTCCAATCCGATACAATGTCAATTCAACACTGAGCCACCCAACCAGCATGTCACCAGCTGCATTCAAAGTATCAGGCTTTGTGTTCTTCAGCAGTTGTACCCAGCATTCACCTAACCACAATAAAGTTTAGTTGTTAGTATAAATATACTTTATACATTCTCGGAGGGCTGTGATGTTACATTACATTCATTCTATGAAAACTACATCCATCTTTTAGAAATATACAGTAATTTAGTCCTGTGTGTCATTTAAATCTACTGTATCCTGATACCAGCAGACGAGATAATTTAAATGTCTTATATATACTATATATTAATGTGTTAAGCATGACAGGATACATTTAATTTTACCACATTCTTCTGAATCATACTTGTCATATGGTTAACTTCTATCATATGTGAAACGTGATTTAATACCTCATACTACAGGCCTATTGGGCAGACTTACATCCATGGTTAACAGTTTGGCAGCAGGCTAGGGTGATGAATGTAAAGGTCAAACTACTTGTAAGATGTGACACAAGCAAGATAAAGGTTAAGCGAAGAGTCACAGTAACGTAACGCAACAGACCTGCTATTGGGAGGCAGCCTTTCTAATCCTGGCTGCA
Organism: Zootermopsis nevadensis; assembly: GCF_000696155.1. The sequence continues at coordinate 109,420 of NW_019060171.1, read as the reverse complement.
GACCAGTTAACCTGAGTATTTTCATACTTTTCCCCTGGTGATCCAGGAAAATTGCATAACATCTCCAGAGAGATTACATTCATTTCCTCACACATCCATTCCAAGTCATCATCCTCCTCCTTGCACCATACCTCATTTTATGTTACATTCCTTAGCAGCTGATACATCATCATAATAACAGATTTTTACTACATTTTATGTGCTGTTAAAAATCATGAAATATAAATAAAGAAGGAAATAAATTGGGATTTAAGGTTTTCATGGCAGTGAGTATGAAGATGGCTGTCTTCTAGGTTGTTGTGCCATGCAGTCTGGTAGACGTTTACTGATATTTCAGAGGTCCTTGCTTGAGTCATTGTCCTGATGATAGAGGCAGCAAGGACCTCTGAAACGTCGGTATACTCCTACCAGATTACATGGCGCAACAACCCAGAAGACAGCCATCTTCAAGGAAATAAACTACTTTCATGCAGAAATAGTATTTGGGTTTTATTTATAAATGCACTGTTATAAATCTCAAAATAGGACCATTCAAGTAAAATAATGTTAAATTAAGACAACAATCTTGCTGTCATCATGGAATAGTGCTGATGATCATCATTAAAATATGACAATGTGCATTTTCCCAGATTTTATAAAGTATAATAATGGACTTTCTCTGTTTACAGACACCAGAGGGAGGGTAGTGCCTCTCTAACCTGGGTTATTAAAGCATTCCTGAGTATGATAAACTGGGAAGTGTTTCCCCATTAATGCCTTCTCATGGTACACAGACAACTAAATGAAAGCGATCAGATATGGCAGAACCTGTCTCTTTTGCATGAAATATCTCAAAAGCTAGCAGAACAAAACTACAAAAATAAATTGGTGCAAGTTCACAGAGATGACAGTCAAGACATACCAAGCTATGGATTATAAGCAGTAACTGGTACTGCAAGAAATATAAATTACTTAAACGACTACACATACATATAACCAGACTGATTATCTGGAAATAACTGGAAAGAGTTTGCACAGTTTGAAATGGCTAAACACAGACCAATATTTTGCAAGGAAGAAGTTGACAGTACAATAAATATACGTATTTTCCATTTTAATATCCACATTATACCCTATCACAGGTTCTTACAAAGTCATCATCAGTTGCGCTACAACCCTTTCTGGGTCTTGGCTTCCTGAGAGGTTTCCTGGTCTTGAAGTGTGCATTTATGAGTAGTGAGTGACCGACCCATTGACTCTGCACAATTTCTACTCACACCCAATTTGACTGCCAGAGCCATCTATCCAGTTCTTACAAAGTACCTTGTCACTATTACTGGACTAAAAAAAAAAGTAATACCACAAGCATATGTGGGTAGGAAGGTAATTAGCTATGCATTCCAGAAAATGGCACTTGGTGGAAATAAATGGTATGGATTATTTACCACTGGTAAAAGAGCCTCTGGTACTTGATGGATAGGAAGCTGGGTAGGCCCAAAGGTTCATTCTGGACATTAGAATAATCTCTGTTCCTGTTAGAAAGTGAACCTAAACATCCAGCCCAGAGCCATTTACTTAATCACATACAACAAGCATGAAGAAAGCATGTCATATGCAAGTGAATCAATTGTACATGATGTCTCTAAGTTTAAAATGAAGTAATGTTAAGATCATTAAAAACTGAACAACTAGTAAAAATTACTGAGGCACAATATAGTGAATAACTTGGTTAATAGCTGCATAATACTGGATGACAATAACAACAGACATTCTGAATTTATTCAGTTGTCAGGAGTGCTCGTTGATGTATAAAACATTTCCAGTACTTACCTGGAATATAAGGAAGAACATCTTCAGGTTTACGTGCAGCATCTACAGGTGTCTTAGCATAGGAAGTTGGAAGTTTTAAACCTTGGCGATAACATGCAGGTAATGTTTTCAGGCTCATCTTTTCCATGTCAGTCTTTGACAATACACTAAAGGAGGTAAAAAATCACAATTAACAAATTTCAAATGTAAAGAAAGCTGTAAATTTTAAATCCTGGTGTTAATATTCAGGTAACGCTTTCAGGCTTAACTTTTCCTTGTCAGTCTTTGGCAATACACAAAACGGGGTTAAAATGACAATTAACAAATTTTAAACAACTAACTGCCTAACTCACAGTCTTTCCCACACAAGTGATATTTATTCAACTGATTAACAATCCGTTATTATGGAATATGAAGGCAAAATATCATGGCATTCAAACCTATCCTGAGCCAGTTAAATAAAATCCATACCTTCACACCCAACCTTCTCTTGGGTCCACATTATGTCTTTCTCTCAACTTTAATATTCATTTTTAATTACATTTCCTAACTGAGCATCTGTGATAATACATATGATATTTATTTAGGAGGCACCCAGTTCAAATTTCAACCAGAAAAATGACTTCTGATATATGTTATTTGTGATTTCTCTTAGTCTTTGTAAGAAAATGTCATGATATCTTAAAATAGTACACAATTTCCTATACCACTGTCCCTCCTAATTCAGCAAGAAAAATCATCTTAACATTTAATTTGATATCTCTCAAATCATTCAGAACTGTTACGTATGTTAGATCTTTTCTGCCTATGCCACAACCTGAAAATTTGTGGCTTGAAATGTTTTGTTTTCCACACACAAAACTTTATCCAATGTTCTTCTGTAAAGATTAAATCCATACATAATGCTGCTACAAAACTGCTGGTAATCATCAGTGTGGACTGTGACATAACTACTGCTCAGATATTTTGCATTCATAAGACACTGGAGAAAAAAATGGGAGTACATCAGGACAGTATGTCAGCTATTAATAGACTTCAAGAAAAAACATGATTCAGTTACGACAGGAATGTTAAAAACATTCTAAGTTATTCAGAAAACCAATTAAACTAGTCAGGCTAAATGAAACGTGTTTAAATTAAACTTCCAGTAAAGTCTATATAGGAAAAACAGTTATCTGATGCATTTCCTATTCATAATGGTCTTAAACAAGATGATTTATCACCATTGCTTTTAAACTTTGCTTAAGAATACACCATCAGGAAGGTCTAAAACACAAAGGATTAGAATTGAATGAACATATCAGTTTCTGGTCTATACTGATGAAATTAGTTTATTAGGTTAAGATGTGTAAATATAATAGAGACAATCATAAAAACTATATTAGATGCAAGTAAGGAAGTTTGTCTGGAAGTAAATTAGTGAAAATTAGGTATATGTTGGATTTGAGGTTCTCACAGCGGTGAGTACAAAGATGGTTGTCTTCTGGGTTGTAGTACTGTGTAGTCTGGTAGAATTTTACCAGTATTTCAGATGTTGTTGCTGCCTCCATCATTAGGGTGATCATCATCCTGATGATGGATGTTGGTAAACTTCTACCAGATTACATGGTGCTACAACCCAAAAGACAGCCATGTAAGTATATGTTCATATCTCACCACCAGGCTATAGGCCAATATCATTTATATAAAGGTAGCTAATAAATCATTTAAAAACGTGTCAAAATTAAAATATTTGGGAGTGATGATAAATCAAAATTGCACCCAAGATTAAATGAAAAGGAGACTAAATATGGGAATGCTTGCTACCATGGAGTTTAGAATATTTCATCTCCTCACGTGCTATCTAAAAATTTAAAGATTATAAATATACAAAACTACAAATTTACTTGTTATTTTGTATGGTGTAAAATCTGGTTCCTCACACTAAGGGAAGAATATATATTGGGGGTGTTTCAGAATAGTTTTAACAAGAATATTTGGACATAAAGAAGGTTGAAGTGAAAGGAGGCTGGAGATAATTGCATAAAGAGAAACTTCATAATCTGTACTGTTCAACAGATATTATTAGGATGATCAAATCCATGCGGTTAAGATGGGCAAGGCATGCAGCACACATGGGGGCGACATCTACCCTATGTAGTTGGTTAGAACACATGTAGCATTATTCTTTAACTCCTTAAACATTTTTCCATATATAAGTTTTTACCAGCTGGGCTCAATAAAGTTATAATAGACTACTTTTATAAGAGGCTGTATGCAGAATTCACCGATTACTTCATTATGTACAGGCAATAATATACAAACCTTCCAGTGAAATGCTACTTAGGTTCAATTAACAACCTATAGCTCTTTTAACACAATACAGATACAGTTTTCACAAATTACTGGCTTCATGTAACACTTATACTGGTGACAGTCAATGAACAAGAAATACAATCACAAAAGAATGAAAGAGGAAATGCAGAATTACAAGAATACCTATGGAAATCAAGGTTTACCTACTATAAACTGCACATGGGTTGACAAGTTCATTACATAGGGAAAAATGGCAATAGGTTATGATTAGTAGCTTGTGGCAGCAAAAGTTGCAGTGTTAAAATGCTTTTAAATACGTTATAAGACTTAAAAGTAATTAGGTTCTAAAACGTGCAACTAGTCAGTTTATTCTTTTCTTTACTCTTCAGCAAAATAATTGGAATCTAAAATTAAAAAATTATTTTATATTTACTTTTTACTTATCACAGTTATTCCTCTACACCATTTTACTCAAATGCAAAGAATTTATGGTTATATCGACGAACATTAAAATTACAGCCTCATAAAGAGTCAAATATCCCTCACACATTCTTATGGTAAACTCCATATGACAAAATTAATTAACTACTTTTTAATTGTGAATACAAGTTTTATATTGTAATATTAACTACAGATGAACTATCCTTGTTGTCATCTTAAGAGTAAACAGATATTTTTATCTGCAATAGCCCACGATTATCTTGGAAGATTGCTTCAGTTGTTGTTTTGCAATAGGAAAAAATGTCTAATAAACAACATTCCAGTCACAGCTATTCCCACATGATGAGGGTTGATACAAAAATATGAAATATGTAACAAAATATAACAAAATACATGCTCAAAGTAAAATGAAAACAGTGGGTAGTGTAAACTAGAGTAAATGATTTCATAGAACTCAAAAAGTCATGATACTGTGCAAACTATGCACATGAACTCAACTAGAGTGGCATCAACTGTCCATAAAAATGGCAGAGAAAGTCACAAACATTAAATTTTTTTAGGCTTTTATAATATTTATTTTTTATTTTATACGACCCGTTCTTCAGTGCCTGAGCATCTGCGGGTCCCAACGTTTTGTTGGCTTTGATCTATACACAGTTGGTAGGACTCCTTGGACAAGTGATCGGCCTGTCGCAAGGCCTCTACCTGTACACAGGACAGCACAACACAGAAAGACGCGGACAAACATCCATGCCTTGAGTGGGATTCGAACCCACGATCTCAGTGACCAAGCAGCACAAGGCCCACACCTCAGACCATGCAGCCACTGTGACGGTGCTTTTGTAATATTCACATAAATATTAGGATATGCTCTTCATATCTTTTAATACTTCTTCACCTAACATTATCTTGTATAATCTAGAGTTTTATGATTAAAAGTTAGAGAACAGACATGGAAGAGAAAGCACACATATAAACTTGATGTACCAGTATTTACTTACTTTAGTGCAGCAGAAATGACTTCCACATCCTTACTTGTTACTACATAACTCCACAGCTTAGTGACAACCTCTGAAACCAGCGTGTCATATTCTTTTCCTGAACACTGCATGCTCAGAACACAGCCAAAGAAGTTACACAAACTGAAATTATATCAGCAGCTCTTAGACTGACATATATGAAGTGAACAATAAAAAAGTGATTTAATGACATTCAGTCTTTAAATCAGTAACATACTGTGCTCAAGTGAATATTATTTCAGTTATGACTGTGCAAAAAGGTACCAAGATACATTAACAAACTCTCTGACAACAGAACCCTAAGATTCAACATTGTTAATAGCAAAGCCTTCAATGGAAAAATTATAAGCTTGTTCCATCCAACTTTCATCCTCACAACATATCTTCCTAAGATCCACCTTAATGTTATTCTTCCATCTCCTTCTTGATCTCCCAAGTGACCAGTTTTCAAGAGATTACTCCATAAAAGTTATGTAAGCATTTATTGTCTCCTTAGCCATCCTACACATCAAGCCCACTATAATATTCTTGATTGTACTTCCCTAATAATGCTATGTAAACAAAGATACATGTTACACACGTCAATCATCACTTTTCTAATTCCATCACAACTCACCACTTGAAACTCCCGTTTTGACTCATCAATGATGTTTACCTCAGAGTTTGAAAACCTAACTTCACCCGACCTCCCATAACATAACCTAACCTAAATTAATTTAACTTAAACTAACCTGAACTGGACTAGACTACACTAGATTAACCTAACTTGAATAATACATGACAGCATCCTCCACATTACCTTTTAATGACAACTGGCCTTTTCTCTCTCGATAACTTTGGTGCAAGGGCTCTCCATGTAGTGGCAACATTGATAATCTCTGAATTGCACAGAGCTATAATTCCCTCAAGGGCAAGTGCACAAGCAGACTCATGTGTTTCACTTCCACACTGATTCAGAATTTGAGACAACAGCTTAACCAGTTCTGGACCATACTGTTCAGGCCTGGATAAAATTAATAAACAGTCAATCACTTTATATTTTTGTTTCATCATTGTTCTGTTTTATGAAATCCACTGAATTTAAATTGTATTGTCTATTACAGTTAATCCACTAGAAGATTTTTCAATGGATGTATGAGATGAAAATCCACAGCTATTGATTTAAAGAAAAATACTAATAATTTTGTCCTTGATGTTTAATAGCTAATTGCAACTTTCTTTTACTGAAGTTGTAAAATTAAACATACTGAAATGAAATTCTTACCGAGTATATACTAATAAGAAATCACACAGAACCTAGAATATATACAGCAGTTTTCAGAAATATATGTTATGCCTTCTATTATAGTATGAAAGATCACAAACAGGTAGAAATAATCCTAGATATGAGGGCTGTCCAAAAAGTAATATCTAGTTATCATAACAAAATTCAATTCATTTAAGTGACAAATATTCAGCATAGACTCTTACACTATGTACTTTCAGTCATTCATGTTCTACTCTCCAGTGTCAAAATTTTTTTTCAGCAATGCGGTAGTATAACACTATAACCTGTTACAAATAATTTTTTTACTGCCCTTGTCATGTGTTTCTTACTTGAAGTGCATAAAATGGACAGGAAATCACAAGTGTGTCCATTCATCTCTCTTCCTAAATTTTACCTCCAAAGCTTTATGGATCTTAACAAATTTAATAGAACTTGTCCAGTGAATGTTATTTTTGTTTGTATTAGCCCAAAATAATACATAAAGCTCAAACTGGCTTTGAAATTTCTCAAAAACTGCTAACAAAAAACTAAAACACGGCATAAAACATAGAGTTCAATAAGATCTGTAACTAAATACACTGTAACCAACAGTTCAGGATAATTCTTTAAAAGTCTAGTTGGCTGTTCAAAATATTTCTACTTCTATGGAATCTGAAGGCCTTTACCACATTCACAACACTGAACCTCCATCCTGAGCCTTAGGAAACACATGAAGCTGGAGGACCTCCATCCGTTAGCTGTCTGCAACTGTTACTATATATCTAGAGGTAATCTCCTACACCCTCAATCTGGGAACAAGCCATGTTGTAGTGACAAGAATTCCACTTAATTTAGTACAAAACTTTTTATACATGTTTAATATTAATAACATTAAAATAAAAATATTTATGCCTATATGCACTGCAATATCTTTCCTTTTCATTAGTTTATTCTACAGAATGTATATAAATTATTTTTACAACTTTACTCGTGAATAAAACCTTTAAGAAAAGACATAGACACACTGTTTGTGCATCATCTGCGAGAGAAAGTCTCAAAGTTGCTTTTGAACAATATATGCATTCAACTTGGGCACCATTTATCACACGTACAATTTCCAAGTGATATTCAAGCTCCATCTACGTACACTGCAGCATTTCAACATCAGCTGATGCAACAGCAGGTGCAATTCTGTCCTTCAAATTGTTATGTTGGCCACCGGAGTTCGGTACACAGTTTTTTATGTATCCCCATAGGAAAGCATCACAGAATGTGATATCCGGTAATCTGGCCAGCCAAGGATGGGATCAGCATGGCCAATCCAGCTATTTGGGAAATGCTCATTAAGAGATGCAGGCACAATCAAGCTCCAGTGTGGTGGTGCACCATCTTGCTAGAAGAACATGGCAGGCTGCAGTTCTTGTAACTGTGGATAGACAAAGTTTTCCAGCATATCCAGGTAACTGCTGGATGTCTCAGTCACTTGAGCAAAGAAAGGGTCCAATCAAACGATAATGCAACAGGCCACACCACATATTACATTAACTTTGGGGCTGTCTCTAATGTGTCTCCCTGTAGCATGAGGGTGTTCCGATACCCAAATGTGTACGTTCTGTTTGTTTACCTTTCCTGAAACTTGGAATGTAGCCTCATCAGAGAACATGACCTTCCTCAGGTATTCGTCTTCATCCAGTTTCTCAAATTCACTACAAATTCCTTGCAGGCTACCCTATCACCTGGCATAATGCTTGCACTGCTTGCAACATGTAAGCATACAGACACAAAACATTTTTGTAACACCCGATGAACTGCCAAAAGTGGCATTTGCAACTCACATGCTACATCTCACGTTGACTTACGTGGACTGTGGACAAAGAACCTGCATACCCTTTCAACATTTTCACCAGACACACATGGATGCCATGTACCTTTCTTGTTCCAAACACTTCTGGTCTCCTTACACTGTCTGTGCCAGGCACATACAGATGGTTTTGATGGTGGTGTCTTGTGAGACATCATTCTGAAACGTCTTTGGACCTCTGTTTCCAATTTCATTTTGAAAGGCCACTCCACATACTGTGCCTTATCCTGCAAATTCATGGCAACTGACCTGATTCACAAAGACAAATGCAATGCAGTGGAAAACAGATGCTATCACCTGCTGCAAACTCACTGAAACTTTGAGAATTTCTCTTGCAGATTACATTCAAATAGTGTGTCAATGTCTTATCATAAAGGTTTTATTCATAAGTAAATTTGTAAAGATAATTATATATGCCCTGTATGTATAATTTATGATTGTATACTGCATAAATGGGCAGAGGATTTTTCCTCTAGCTTCTGCATCCAGACCGGCTCTGGGGCCCACCCAGCCTCCTCTACAATGGGTACCAGGGTCCTTTCCCGGGGGTAAAGCCGGCCGGGGCGTGATGCTGACCACTCACTCCCATCTAGTGCCGAGGTCAAGGAAGAGAGGAGCTATACCTCCACTCACCCCAAGTGCCTGTATGGCACGTAGCAGGACAAACTTTACTTTACTTTTACTGCATAAATGGGCTATTTCAAGGTATTATACTGGAGAGCTTGATCAAACTTCAAGAAATTTAACTCAGCACAGTCAGTAACCCTGCACAGATCTGAAATGGATATTTCCCAAATACTAGTCTTGAGCATTACTTCTATGGAAACCTGCCTGATAAAATCACAAGTGAACTGTATATAAAAGACAAGAAAAAATGGGCAAATCCATGGAATGAGTATCAAGGAAAAGACTTCCCCATTTCTAGAAATATTTATTATACCATTACATCTGCATACAGATGTATATTCACACACAACATTGCAGAGAATACAGTTGTGTATGTCCTGAATATCTCATAATTCCTATAAAGAAAAGCCTAAAATATAGCTGCTGTTTAGTAACAAAATAATTATACTCAGTCCATAATTCCAATCCACAATTAACACTGAAAGTACTGGAAACAGAGAATTAAGTAAATTCTATCAAATCAGGATATAAATATTCAGATCCAGATGCATTGAACAGCTTAAATATTACCTGGTTTCACAGATTTCTTTAATGGCAAGGGCTCTAGCCATATCCAGCTTCCAGTCTTTTCCATATATTGGATCTTCCAAGAGTAGTTTCTGCAGATAAGGATAACAGCGGCATTCTACTTTCCAGAGTCGTACATACAAATCAATAAGCAGTGTCTTCATGCTTCGCTTGCCTTTCAGTGATTCAAGAGTGTGTAGGATCAGGTTTACATTCTCCTGTAAAGACAATACCTAATTACAGTATACATAATCCAAATTCTTGTTTCTACATATATCCCCATACTATTCCTACTTCTTTACATTAGAAGAAAATATTTATTTCAATTACAAAAGGAAACTAATTAAATTTACCTGCTTACTTGATGACAAATTTTAGACATAAATTGGTGTTGGTGTAATGATATTCTACTACATTTAAAAAAACTATTATTTCAATTATGTTTCATAGATACTGAACAGTAGAAAAGTATGTAATGAGAAGCTTCATAATTTGTATTTCTTGCTTAGTGTTGTTAAGTCAATTAAACGAAAGAAATGGGCAGGGTGTTGCAGATGTGCATTAAACAAAAAATACAAAATACTGGTTGTGATGAGGTCATTTGGTCCTACACATGAATGAATGTCTGGTGACCAAAGAAAATGCAGTACCAACATCATTCTAAAGTGTTTTGACAACTGTGTATTAGCATTAATATAAGCTTTCAGGTGGACATAATCCAACATCTTTTATATAAAAAATTAAGTTTAATAGTAATATTTTTTAATTTTTAAATAACAGACATCAGATAACATTCAATTAAAATGTCATAACAACCACAGTACTATGACATCAGTTATAGTGCACAATCATCAACATAAAATCATATTTAGATTCCTGGAACCGACTAATTTAAAATATTTATACCAAAAATTTTAACAAGTATGAGGAAACTATGATGAACCCAGATGTGGCTCTTGAAGTAATTTAGACTGGCCTCTAAAAGCTCAGTAAATGCACAGAAAACTTCAGCCAGCACTGTGAATAATTCCACATGAATAACTGATTTTTAAAACTTTAACACTTATCATACTCAATTTAAGTAGCCACTGTATCCCACACTGGAATTATTTAATTCCAGGCATTTTAATTAAGACACACATTCTTGCAAACAATCATACATATCTTCTTAAACCACCAGGCCTGAAAAATTAATTTTCTCACAAAAAAAAATCCATTCAAGAAATTATTGTTGTCATTGAAGTACATTCTTCTTCTTCTTCCTTGGCTCTACAACCCAGCTGTGGGTCTTCACTGCCTCCTTTTCGGAGGTTTCCTAGTCCTTGAAGCGTGCATTTGTGAGCAATGAGTGACCAGCCCACTGCCTCTGCACAATCCTCATTTGACTGCTAGAGCCATCTAGTAGTGAATCAGGAGAGACTTGGGTGAAAAATGGCCGCTGAATTTTGCTTACAAAACATCTCGTTTCATGCTTGTAAGGTTCTTTTACATGCTGTAAATCTACAACATGGGGCTGAGAGGACAATTCTCTTCAAAAATATTGCTAACAAGGAAATGTCTATAATATCTGTGAGTACATTTAGCACCACATAATGTAAGAGAACCTAACTGTAGAGTAATGTCAGATCTAGAGGGCAGAAGAAAAATTTTCTAGTCTACTCCCATGTATAATGACAGATGGAACAGCCATCTGCCATCTTGCCCCTCTCACAACATATCTCACGTGTTAATTCTTTTCTTCCACAGTAGCCATGCACATTTGTCTTTCCAGATAATGCTGTTAGGTCACCCCTAGCATTAACTTGTAAGTTACCATAGTTTAAGATTTTGCAATCTAATTACAAAATGTCATAGATGAGTGGTTAACTCTCCTGCTTTGTATTTGGGAGGTCCTGGTTCAAATCTCAGCCCAGATACTGGCTATACTGAGGTTTTATGTGGTTTTACTCACTCCAGGCAAATTCCAGCACAGTACCTTAAATTAGGCCACAACCACTTCCTTTCAAATCCTTTCCAATTCATTACTCACTGTCCAATGCTATATAGTCTGGATACTGAATGTGTCATTAAATGAACTCTAAATAAATAAATATAATCCAAGTCTCAAGGCATGCCTTTGCAGTTTGATCTGTCAGTGCAACAACAGTACATTTTTCTTTTTACTCAGATCAAATAAGTCAGGAATAAAAAAGTTATTCATAAATAATTTGTAACCAATTCCATCCACTCTCTTGGTGAGAATAGGGATAACCTGTCATGTCATACAATTTATAAAGCTTTATCCTAAAATTAAATCTAAATAATATAGCCTTTTGTATTCTTATGTTGCTCTAAAATGAAGAGTATTTCCTTTATTCTAGCTTCTCCTGCACATTCTGTAAGTCAAATGTTAACTACAGTTAAACTGAACCTCTAATAATATGGTATAGTACTGTATGGTGTTACAGGGATTGTCACATTGTTCCTCAACTATAGAGAACAGCAAGCTTCAGAAATATCAAGACATATTTCTCTTACCATGAAAACAAAACATAAACTAGAAAGCAGAAAGAACTAACAGAAATGGAGTTAGGAGATAACACTGACCCAGATGCATTTCTACAAGATAGCAGTGTGGATGGCAATAAAGTAGAAGTAGCATGTAAGAAGAAGATGAGACCAGTGTCACTGACATGTCAAACCGGGGACTTCCATAGCAGGGATGTCCACAAATTTACTTGACATACAGAGGCCTGAGGAAAAGCAAGGCTGTGACCAAGCAAAGTCAAATGATCTATAAAATGAATTCTTCTTGGGCTACCAGCCATGTAAGGTGGCTTAATGAAGAAAACACCAATGTTTCTGTAGTTGTAAGAGAAAACCATGAAAGCTTCAGATCATACATCACATGCTCTTATTTCACAGTAGTAAACACACTGTTAGGGATGAGGCCAGTGTTGGTGGGAAGTCAAACTGGGGGCTTAAGAACACGCAGAAATCAGCACGGACATCGACAAATTTACTGAGGAAAAGGAAGGCTCTGACCAAGTCAAATCAACTGAGCATAGTCATGCAGTTGTTTCACAGTAGATAGCACACTGTTGGATAAGAGGCCAGTGCCAGTGGGAAGTCAAACAGGATTTCCACAATGTGCAAAAATCAACAGGGATATTCACAGATTTACTGAGCAGGAAACAGGCATGAAGAAAAGCAAGGCTCTGACCATCGATAAGGAGCCAAGTCTGACTGATAATAAAGCTTTTTGTGTTCTTGCATTGCAATATAACAAAAAGTACTACCATTTTTCTAGTACAAGTGAAGAGTTAGCTATAGTTTGATCAGATCTCTAGAATTTTTGTACAGTACAGTATTATGTTACAGGGAAAAATGTATAAAAAGACTCCTGAAATAATGGTAGCATTTTAACAAGACCTGCCATCCAGTAAACAAATGTGTCATATCACAATTACCACTAACTGATTACAGTGCTAAATGACAAGGCTACTTGCTTCACCTACCTACTATAGGAATCCACAACACAACAGGCCAGGCCATACAAATAATACACGTCTGGTGATGAGTGACTAATGCATGTATTTTATACATTGCAGAGTACTCCGCCAGTACCATTAATAATATGTTTATGTACTGCAAGTCACTTATAGGTTAAGCTGATATGTTTACTGTCCCAACACCTGCCTACTTCTCTTATGAATAATGGTACTATTACACAGGATTTGTGAGTCTGAAGATGGTTGTCTTCTGGGTTGTTGCACTGTATAGTCTGGCATAAGTTTACCGACATTTCAGAGGTCCTTGATGCCTACATCATCAGAGCATTCCAGAAGGCAGCCATCTTCAGTGGTAGTGTTACTGAAAGCTGGTTGAGATTTTCTTTTTTTTTAAAATAAGCCTCACCTTTTGAACAGCCATTTTGGTTAGTCCTCTTAAAAATTCCAGCTGCAGAAGGGGTTCTTTCTCTTCTGCTAGTTTGTACAGGATGAGGATCACGACGACGGCAGAAAAATCGTTATTCTTTTCAACCATTTTCAGCAGCAAGTTGAAACTTCCTTGCCTTACTTCATTATTATCAAAGTTGTGAATAAATAATGCCGACACAAACAATTGCAGGTGTTCATTAATATCTTGGGGTACATCTATCATTCTTTGCATCCAATCCTGAATAACTGTTGGATTGCTCTGCCATGTTTCAGCCAATCTGCACATCTCTATGACAGAACCAACTAGACCGTCAGTATTCCGTAAAAGGTTGAAGTGTTTGTTAGCACAGAGCTGGCCTGTGGAAGATGACCACGAAGAACTGCTATTCACCCGAGCAAGGAAACTGGTAGTTGTTTGCAGTGCTTCTTCAGTGAGATAAGAAGGATACATTAACCACTGTAGTAGTCCACATACAAACATCCTGTTAGCTATAGCATTAGACATCTTCGTTTCTACAATCGTTACACCTGCAACATGTACTGAATATAAACTACACGCAGGAATATGTATAAATATGAAACAAAATTATGTTTCTACCAAGGATACTGTAATATATGTAAATCACATGTAAGAAGTCAGTCAGGTGACCTAAGACAATCATTTTGTTATGTGCCAAAGTCTTCAACATACAGGGTCAGTTCTGTGAAGACTTTCAATTCTGCATTTTTCAAGTAGTGACAAATCAAAGATGCCAGATTTTAATCTTCAGATATTTCTATTGACACTTCAGGCATTAACAAAACACTGACATTTGTGATACCATGAACATTTAACCAAAGGCTACTTGCTGTACACACATTCTATAGCATTAAGGAACTTAATATATTTTTAAATTGCAGAAAACTTAATGTGATATTAGTTTGTAAGCATATCATGCATACCTTCTATTTTGATAATGTGTAGAGCTTTGATGTTGTAAAATATTAACTTATAACTTCAAAATTTCACACTGTCCTCTCATTCTCGAATGTGAATGAAAGGAGGAGGAAATAAATAAATGCAAATACTTTAAATGTAAATAAAATTGTACTGTCTCCAAAGGCAATATAGACTTAGTGATTTAAAATAATCTAACTGGGAACTGAACCTAGTTCACCCACACCATGCTACCAACTGAGCTGTCGCAGTCTCCTTTTGTGACTTATGAACTGACAATAGAGAACATAAAAATAAAACTGTGTATTACAAAGAAACAGTGGAGTTTGACACTTAGTACTTTGGCCACACGCCCAGAATATTCATTGCCATAGTGTAAAACCAGGGCCAAATTAGAGCATTTCGATCAACTGTGTTTCCTTGTTAGCTCAGCAGTGTTCACACAATGACCAACAATAACAGAAAGAGATCAGTTGCACTGTCACAGCAAAAACTGGCAGAAACTTCAGATATCAGTGATTTGGAATGAAAGGTTATTACATACCGACAGTGAGATAATGGAAATTCTGTGAATGGCTGCACGTTAAATGACATATTAGTGAGTGATAAAATGTAATAATGAAGAGAAAGAGATTTCAAATGGAAAAAAATATTCTAAATTATGGGAGAAGGGTGAAACTTCTTAGTGACAAATTTGGGCCACAGGATGTAGAAAAGGTCACAAATGACATTTTACAAATTTTCTGCCCATTTTTCAATCAACAATTTGTGAACGCTATGGTATTTGTGATCAACCATTACATAAACAAATTCATGAAATCAGATGCAGATGTATGTTCAAATCATATCTTCACTGTACACTTGGAAAGTATAGTGCATGGAATTTATATTGTGTCTGATGTGCTTATGTTAATATGGATGTTTGCATCTGTTCTGACTGCTTCAAGGAGTAACACATAAATCCGTATTAGTAAGGTCACATAAATCTTATCTTTATAATCTACAGATATTATAAAATTTGCTAATGAAATTTCATTAAAATTTTAGAATTTATAGTAAATTTAGTCCATGGATATATTTCTTGTAAATTAAAATTCTATCTCCATCTTCAGGCTATTTAAAGTCATTTAAATCCCCTAGTACTAATGGATTGAAGCTTTGTAACAGAACACTTCTTACAGTCAGGACAATTTTTACAGTTAAGGATTGTCCATTCTATTCCCATCCACCAAGCTGAAGAACAATCACAAATCCATGCCTAGAAGAAAGGTTGTGCAAAATGCAATATTATTAACACCCCTTCCCTAACAATCACACCACAATGCTAAGGAATGTTGATGAATGCCATTTTTTGTGATACTCAGAGAAACATTTATTTTAAATTCGTCCAATTTTAGCAATCTGGTGGCACACTAGTAGCTAGACCTCAGCACTCATCATTGCTTAAAGACCACCCATTATCAGCTGTCCATAATTCTTTATTCAGTTAATCAGCAGTGATCCTAATGTCTGTAATCCAAGAACACACACTACACGGTGGTGGTAAGGACGTCAGATGTGTAAAGCCATTATACAACTTTAAAATAGATTAGTATCACAAAAGAAGAAAAACTTACAGAAGACGATCAGATCCCTCAAATAGATTACAGGACATAAACCAACAGTTTTGGAGAGAAGCATGAGAATGCAGCTACTTGTCTCAGGGCTTATGACCAGAAGGCGAGTAAGAGCTGACAGGCAAGATCGAGGGTCATGACCATGGCATATCAGCCGATGGGTCAGTGCAGTTATGAATGGAGCCAGTATAGAACACAAAGGTGTGTCTTCATTCTGCAACGCCAGTTCTACCAGCATCAGAAACATATGGCTTGTTCTAAGTGTCTCTGCCTCAGACTCAACCTGAAATGATACGATTTATACAAACAGGGAATAAAATGTTTAGTTTAATAATTGGCACAAGCTGTATACAACATACAGAAGTACACAGACAGCAGAACAACAAAATCTGCATGTGGAAAGTAAGACAAGTCAACTGCAACAGCTGACATGATACCAACATTTTGTGAAAAAGAGTATTTTTTTTGTGATTTGGTGTTCTCACGGTGGTGAAGATGTCAACTGTGTCCTTTAGGAAATGACACTATGTAGTCTTGTAGGTAATTACCAACATTTTGAAGGATTCTATAGCCTCCATCTTCAGAGTCAGAGATCAAGATGGCGATAATGTGTTCCTCCGAAATACTGGTAACCACTTACAATACTAGTGATATCACCAACCCTGACAACAACAAAAGTAACTTTGCCTAGGTGGCACTATATATTATTATATTGTATGTGTGTTGGACTCATGTAAGGCATTATACACAATACTAATTATTTTAAAACATATAAAATATTACATCTCTTAAAACATATATGCAAATAAATGTGACAATTATAACTAACATGTAAACTGCATGACATGTCAAGGCCTATACTGACGATAATTCAACAGAACTGAAATGTAGCATAGGGAAGAAATATGTGATGAAGTGCTCACAAAATAATCACTATAGTACATTACAATGTTACTGATTAAGATGCTTTAACGAAGACTTCTTTCTATCATGTAACAACATTTCTGACAAAATTAATTTTCTTACCGGAAGCCAAGATAAAACTTCAAACAGGATATCCTTTGTTTCATATGAAAATGTGGTTTTAAGTAGTAGCATCCATATCTGTTGTTTGCAGGCCATAGACAGATTCGGTGGCAGGGATGGATTACACAGTACGTACAAGAATACAGGATGCAGTAATTCCAAACTGTTCTGAACAACACTGCAACCAAGCACCATAATAAAGTCTTTTTATGGTTTTTTGAACAAAGCAAACAAAATGAAACCATATAATACGGGTGTGCCTGCTGTCCATCTGCTTCTGTTACATAATATATCTCTTAAATTACTGAACAGACTTTGATGAAATTGTTTATTATGTAAAAGCAATAAACTAAATTTAGTTTTGATTCATATCAATTAAATACAATCACTTCACATAAAGCTCAAATCAAACATTATCATTTTTCTCAGAAAACATCTCATTCTAAAACGTTAGCAACACAACATTAAACTGTAATTACACTATTATCTACAACTTTTATTTATTTTTTAATTTGACAAGTAAGAAAATATGACTAAAAATAAAGCTACTACAGTGTAAACAGTTTTGCAATAGTTAATACATGTAAAACATGAATTCATTTGACCTTTATTTAAAAAATGGCAGATAGAGTTACTACCTTGTCATATAATTGCAACAGATACATATATAACAGTGAAACAGATATATAACAGGAATGAACGAATACAAGAAACAATGAGATATGTAAAATTACAAAGACCACATTTGGAAAACATGTACTGTAATTCAGAGTAAACCCTACCACCTCTGTTCACAGGTAGTCAGAACAACAAAAGCTGCAGCTCTCTGCTTTGGTTCTTGTCACAGTTCTCCAAATTGTAACTAGAAAACTGCATAAATATTTCACCAAATGAGATTATTCCTATATTGTATTTATTTATTTATTTGCTTTCTATACACAATAATAGATGACGATAAATGTTCATCTAATCTTTACGCTAGCTACCAATACCATTAGCAATTTCACATTATAAATTATGTAAACATATAAAATAATTACAACCTCTAACCTTCTTCTCTTAATTCCTTACACTCTTTATCCAAAGCTTATCTGTCATTATGTTCTCAAATATTTTAAGCAAAAATTCTCCTGTCTTCTTCAGTGATAGTTTTTTCTGGTTGCAATATTAAAAATAAGTGTCTCATTATCAAAATGTCCCTATTCATCCTAAATGTAAGCTTCACAATGCAGGATAGACTCAGAACATTTTAAAATTTTGTATACTGGAACTTCTTCCTTGCTACACAAGACTTTCATTTTTTGGTTTTAACTCTCAGAATCTTTTAATCTCAAATCCAACAAGTTCACATACATCTTTATTTGCAATTCCAGTTACATGTAATATTATATAATTTCTGTCTGCATTCTAACTTTCTTAGTATGTAAAAATGTAATGTATTCTTCCCATTCACACTGTAAACATATTTTGCATTACATTTCTGACTTACAATCTTCACTACACTTCTGAGGTTTAAGGTTCTAACAGTGATGACAATGATGTTCTACTGGTTTTGGGCTGAAGATGCAAATAGTATATTTTGTTGAAACACTGGGATCTACCTATACGTCCACATGGCATCACTACCCAGAACAACAACAATGTTCAGTGTATTTACCCAATTCACCACCTCTTGAATTCAAATATAGCTCAAGCCAATGGTATCCAGCTAATGCTTTAACTATGCAGCCCAATTCATGTTATTTTCATTGTTTTACAGTAATTCTTCATTTTGAAAAAGGATGTACTACTTAAAAGTATTTTATTAAATGAAAACTAATTTTCCATGGATTCATAATGCATTTTTATGTTATTTGTACTGTATTTCACCATGCTGTTAGTAGCACAAACAATATAGTGTCAAATGATAGGATGATTCATGAATAATGAATTGGAAGACATGGAAGGAAAAGGCCTTATTTAAGTTACTATCCTAGCATTTGCCTGGAGGAACTGAGGAAATCCATGAAAGCTCTGAGTCAGGATAACAAATTTCCAGGTTAAGATTTTAACCTGGGACCTCCCAAATATGAAACACGAATGCTAACCACTCGACAATAAAGAGTTTCTAATTGCAAATGAACTGTACTAATTAAAACAAATATATGATATAAGAGAGGAATGGAACAAAAAAGGAAAAAAGGAAAACAGAAACAAAATAGCTCTATTCAGTACTGAGAGACAGTAAATAATTCATGCACTGGTAAAAGTAGATGGCTGGTTATATTGTTTAATGTGATCTGTTTTCACTGTAGTATAATTTTGTTAGAGTGAAATTTCATTACATATGCTGAAAAAGGGAAACTATTTTTTTGGTAAGTTAACATAAAAATTCAGTGATTAGTAAAACAAATATTTAATTGAATCTCCTTTTTTGGCTTTTTTTTTGTAATTAATGTTACTGTAGTATGTGGAACATCTACAGACATGTATTACACAATACGAACAATGAAGGTGAAACAGACTATTCTTCAGTGCCCTAACTTCAACTTCTAGATTATCATCATAATCAGCAACACCAATATAATTACTGCTGATAGCCATTTGCTTTTGCATAACACCCTTGTGCAGCCAAACTTGAGTATGCATCTGTTACAAGGAACTTCACGACACATCTATTTAAACATGTAGTACCATGCAGTCTGGTAGTTTACCTTTACCAACACTTCAGATGTCTTTGCTGCCTCCATCATCAGCAATGACCTCCGAAACATTGGTAAACTTCTACAAGACTACATGGCGCTACAACCCACAAGACAGCCGTCTTCATTCATACTGCCATGAGAACTTCAAATCCTATTTAGACAAACTTAATGTAATTAACATGCCATAATCCTTAAAAGGATATATGCCATCTAAATAATATTTAATAATCTGGTTTCTGTCTCCAAGAAAATACACTGCACATAACACAATTTTTAATGGTGTTTAGGAAAACGTTCACCATTCATTCTAAGAACCAAATGAAACTCATTGAGTACCATGTGGGTGACATGCCAAATTACCAAACATTAAACCAGATGCACACATAGATACCATTATACCGGGTCTACAATTTATGCTGTAACGGCCTTGCTTGCATTGCGTGCTCGGCCGAGTGCACTGTTGACGTCGGCAGGCTGGCGCGTGTTATTCCCGTGAGTCACAGGCGAATCAGTTTCAGTGCCGCTAGTAACAGCGAACTACGAATATTTCTCGTCACTAACACGTTATTACATTAATTTTCTTACCTTAAATCACAAAAGATGTTCAAAGTGACTTCCTTGTGCTTGCAGGCAAGCTTCACATCTCGTTAACAT
>NW_019060171.1:61244-76451 GCF_000696155.1 Zootermopsis nevadensis | reverse complement strand
AATGCCGGTCCATACTGGATTTTAGAACTCTTCATAGATAATAATAAATATTGAGAGTATAATTAAATTAAATTCAATTCATTTATTAAAGTGCTTGACAACAGCCAAAAAGGCCAATAACAGCCAAGCACTAACAATAATATTGATTATATTAATAACTTTTAATAATTCCGATAAGTGATACGGTTTGGTTGCTTTTAAAATCTTCAATTTATATTGTATTTTAGAAACAATCTTCGTTAGACCAAAAACACTTTAGGTCATGCCTGTAATTATAATATTTTGTTACAGGCAGAAAAGGAATGTCCCCCTCTCCATCCTTAGAAGATTTCGAGGTGTTAAGAATTTTGGGAGTTGGCGGTAAGTACAAATTCTGTGAGTTTCTCTGCTTTTACAATTGTCGAAGCAGCTGCTTCAGAAGTAAGAAAAATTAATCTCGCTATGAGTTCGCAGGACACATGCTTGTGTAACTACAGACATTTTAAAGATGTTCGTCATCGGTTACAACTGTTACTACACAAAAACATTTGTAATTATGAAAAATTTATACTAAATAAAGCAAAGCGTAATGTACGCGTTTGGGGGGTAAGCTAGTATGGCTCCTATTAGTTCTTAACCTCGACACTAGGTAGGGATGATTGGTCACGAGTCTAGCCCTGACCGCCCTTTACTACCGACAACCATGGAATAGGATGCTCGTTGGAACCCAGAGCCGGTCTGGACGCACAGGCTACAGGAAAATTCTGTCGGAGATCGAACATCGGTGGTGTCAGTATACAACACATACTGACTGAGCTACTCCCTGCTCCTATTAAAAATAGTTTTTTTATGATAATCTTCTTAAACTCAGAGCAAAATCTTGATGTCCGATTGAAATTAATCATCAGAATATTCGTCGACTTACCTCAAGGCGACATCTTCGCTGTGCTTTGTTTCCCCAGACTAATGCCGGTCCATTGTGGATTTTAGAACTTTTCTTGTTTCAAGAAGTAGCCAGTGGTTGAAGATGACTGGAAACAGCGCAGAATATTTTTATTCCTAAACGAAGGCGATTGAAATATTCTGCGAACATTCCTTTGATAGCTGACAGTGTTTTGAATGTATCCTTAGTAAAACGGATTCACAAAAGCGAACCCTTATAAATGCTTAATCATTATCCTACGAATTTCTCACTAATCCTGCAGGTGACGTCACGTCTGCTTAATATTTTAGTAGCTGGGAGAAATCTCAGCATCAAACGCGTGGAACCATACTTATACTGTTTACCTTCATCATGAATGCATTTAAGGACATTGTCAACAATTCAGTTCTTAAGCAGACACACATTGAGACCAGTATTTTATCGCTGTCTTCCTAGCACATGTTAATGTTTACTGCAGCTGAAAATGTAGTGATGCAGGGCGACAGAATAGAAAAGACAGCCCAACATTCGTAGGAAATTTTGATGTCCTGTCAGAATGACATTCATAACGAAATCAAGAGCAGATTAAATTCTGGGAATGCTTGCTACCATCCAGTCAAAAATCTTTTGTCCTCCCGACTCATAAAAAAAATAGATTCAAATTTGAAAAAGTGTAATTTTGAAAATATGGGCGCGAAAGTTAGTGTGTCACCTTGAAGAAGAAACAGGCTGAGGATTTTTGAGAACAGAGTGTTGAGGAAGATATCTGGACCTAAGAGGGAGAGGGCGGATCATCGAGAAAATTGCGTGATGAGCTTCAAGCCCTGTACTCCTCACCTGATGTTGTTAGGGTGATTAAATCGTGGAGGATGGGATGGGCAGGACATGCTGCACGCATAGGGGAGGGGAGGGGAGGGGTGTTAACAAGGTATTGCTTGGGAGGCCTAAATGAAGAAGACCTCTTGGAAGACCTGGGCGTAGCTGGGAGGATAACGTTAAAATGGACCTTAGGGAGATTGGAATCGATGGAGCGAAATGGATGCAGCTGGCTCAGGGTAGAGTCCGGTGGCTGGATTTTGTGAACACGGTGATGAACCTTAGGGCTCCATAAAGAAAGTTAGCTGTTCTTTGACATTCCGAGTACACAATCAACTTTTCAAAGAATTTTCTGCTCCATAGGGTGAGTAAATGAAGGTTTCAGAACGTGTTATTCGACCATTTACTTGATATATCTTGGGAAAGGAGGGTTGGCACCTCCAGCCAAATAAATTAGTAACTGCCTTAGAAAACGAACTTTACAAGGGAATGGTCCGGTTGGTCATGTTGAAACCTCACCTGAAATTTTGCTCGTCTAAAGAGCCCATCTAGTAATGATTGTACACAAAATTTCAGCTGTTGATAAGCTGTGCAAGGGTGCGAAAAAAATTGCTCAAAATTCGAATGTACATTTAAAATTCGCGCCATCGCGCATGCGTCTGACGGCAGTGCTGCCTAGCAGTGGCGCGGTATTCACCGGTACATTGCAACGGAGAGCGTGGGTTAGGCGCTGGTGAGAAGGCAGTGAAAGACTTCAGAAATGTCACACACACATGTAGTTTATTGAATAAGTACGTACATAGGAACCTTCTATCTATATAATACGCAGGTGTTCTATATGGTGCTTTGTAGAGACAATGTACTGAAACAAAAGACTGTTCACTCATCCATGGCCTACTATTTACATGTACTAATATACAACGCAGGAAAACAGGTGTTTCACTACATTAAATCGTACTATATTCTTTAATTAAGCACATAGATAATGATTTTAATTTTGATATGCTGCTTTGTTAGACTTTCCGATAAAATCAGTTTTAATGACTACTTAAATTTTCCCGTCATTTTTGACGGGTATTTATCTGGTATATTTTATATTAGGTATCAAGCAGAGCTCGCAGAATGAGTACGAAAAAATATGAGAAGGCAATTGTGACAGAAATGTGAAGCAACGATAGAATGTTTGATGCATATATTCAATTTGCACCACGAACATCAAATTAAAGGTTTATTTGCACATTTCTCTACACGGAAAAATGCTCACACGTACTGTTTAAACTTCACTTCATAGCATGCACATAACGCATTATTAAGAGTGTATTACTTTATACTATTGTGAATGTGAGCATTTATGACAGTGAATTTTTGTGTGGGCTTTTATTATGTGCGCATTTATTTCGTCACCCTCGAAATTACATGTTCTAATCATTCAAAACCACATATGGAATATATATATTGACAAGTTTTACTTTAATCATGAAATTTTAGTATTGTACAACACTTATTAACCTTTATGAATGGAGAGTTTACAAATGTGAGATCCCTTTGTTGAGCAGATATCAAGGTGAAACATAACTGAGATGCTGTTAATATTGTTACAGGATGGGGTACAGTGTATCTTGTCCGTAAGAAGAATGGTGTTCACCGAGGAAGATTGTTTGCAATGAAAGAACTGCCAAGGCAATTGGATGTGGAAACGTGGATGGGTGATTCAATGTTCAAGAATTATATGGAACTGTGTAAAACAGAGCGTAACGTGTGTGAAAGAGTACGTAATGCCCCATTTTTGGTCACATCTTATTGCACTTTTGAGACAGAAGATAATCTGTATCTGGTGATGGGTGAGTACATAAAAAATTGTATTTGTTTTATCCCAAATGTGGGAGAAATCTCTTCCCCTTGCTAAGCTATCTGTCAGTGTACAGTCTTCTTCATTTTTACTTTGCAGTAACACTGATGTAAAATTCATTATATGACACACTAGCATTCACTGGGCTGTAGTAGTGGTAATAAGGTCATGTTGTTATTGTTACAGAGTACATGGAAGGTGGAGACTTGTACACATTTTTAATGAAGCGAATTACCCTTACAGAAGATGAGGTTAGATTTTATCTCGCTGAAATTATCCTGGCTGTAGAGAAGCTGCATGAGGTAAGCACTTTTGTTACATTGCAGTTCTAGCCAATAAATTGCATTTAGAGCAGTATAAAACCTAAAGTATTTAATTGATTATTTATATGGTTACAGAATTTTTCAGTTTTATTCAGTACTTTATTTCCTTACTACAAATCAGGTTATTTTTAATTTCTGGAAGAAATGTCTAAGGTGAAGTCAAAGAGTAATTTTATCTATCCCAGAATTTCTACCTATTTCTTTTGAACAAAGTTATCAGGTTTAATTTCTAATTTTCTTATATATAAAATAATTTGCTACCACACATTTGTATTTTTCACTTTACAACAAAAATATTAAGCTATCCTAGTGCCATAAGAAGTTAGCTACTGTGGCATTCTATTCCATTCTTCTTCTTAACACTAAATACAAAAAACCGAGGAGTTTTCAGATGTGGTGTGAGGTAACACAGTTTGAAGATGGCTGCTTCTGAAACACCGTCATTGTGTCTGTTCACTCCTCTGAAACATTCATCACATTTTCTTCGTAACAAAGCATGCTCTGTCACAACACAGTTAAATTAGTAGTTGCCACCACATGCATCAGTGGTGAGACATAACAATTATATGTCTATGTCCCTGCCAGTTTTGTCTTATATTACATTTACTAACCTTGCTGGATTTGTGGTTGATCCTAGCCTTCAAAGTTAGGAAATCATCACATGGTAGAATAGATAACAGGAAATTGTCTCTTCTTATGAAGGAAACAAATTCACACATCTGGGTTATTGCAGTGTACAGATTAGGTGACATCTCTGTATCATTCCACATTTGAGTTTGGGGTTACCTGTCTCACCATTAACATCGTCCTGATAATGGAGGCAGCAGCGAACTTTGAAACATTAGTAAACTTCTAATAGACTACATGGTGCTACAGTCCATAAGACAACCATCTTCATGTTCACCACGAGAACCTCAAATCCTAATCACAGTTACCATCCATCAGAATCCATAATTATTATCTGCATTACAAAACTAAAAAGAGGAATTATTTTAGAGATATTAAATCTGCCTTGTTCAGGAGTTCCCACTTCAGCCACAAGATCACAGCATCTCAATGTGTACCTCACAACTTTCCTCATCTGTCATTTTGTTATCGTTGCTCATACAATATTCAAAGTTATGATTTGGAAGTCATGCAAAACAGCATAACCTCCACATGAGATTTCACCCAAATCTGCCCAGTGGTTATCGTGTTGAATCTATTGGACAGATGGACAGACACGACTAGCCCACAATACATTCTTCCTGTGTGCACACCATGCAAAGAAAGCATAACAACATTCATTAGCCTAGCAATATTTAATTAATGTAATCAGTAACAATGCATAGGACAACTTCGAGTAATATATGGCAGAAAAGCAAAATACTGGATCTTCATCTCACTGCCATAATAAGAATGGAAACTTGCAACCTGTCTCACCTTTTTTCATAACTATGTAGTGAATTTTATTTCTTTCAGATGGGAGTCATACATCGTGATCTGAAACCAGATAACATCCTGATGGATTCTAGTGGTCATATTGCAATTGCAGACTATGGGTTATGTAAGGAGATTCCTCATCATGGGAAGGTAAATGTAATATCCGTCTTATCGGTTGGTGAGTCTGCCTACAGGAACACACAGGTTGGAAATGTAGGAGCTGTGTTCCACTGTCTGTCAGACAGTACTCTTTCTTTATTTGAGGAACGTCAGAGACCTCTAGAACATTCATAAACTTCTACCAGAATCACACTACAACACAGAAGACATCCATCTTTGGACCACTCATATTCAGAGTTTTTTTGTAACAAGATTAAAGGAATTATATATGTAACAGAAATCAGAAGTTATTTACATTTCAGGGAGTGAACTCAGAAATGCAGAAACTTATTACTAATAGAATTTCCATTTGTAATTTGCTCTTCTGGAGTTTCATAAATAGTTGCTCTGATTCAGTTCAAAATCTATTACATCCTGTCTAGTATACAGAATATTAATTATATATGCTATGTAAACTTGTGTCTTAATTTGACGAAGGAACACAAATTTTTGTGTAGAAACAGGTCAATACTGAAAAGTAAGAGGGATAAAGTAAGGGGTCAATTTGGATGTTATTTAACAATGAACTTTGCGGTTCATACAGCTTGCCAAGTGTTGTTAGGACAGTGAAATTAAGGACATTACTTGCAGTGAGCCTGACATGTAAGGAGAGAGGAAATGCTACAGATATATTAATGGGAAATCTTCTTGCAAATTGTCAACCTGGAAGACCAAGTAGGAGATGGGAATACAGCATTAAGAGAAATCTCAGAAAACTAGGTTGTGAAGGAATTAGATGAACGTAGTTGGCTACACATTGTGTCCAATAATTATCTTTGGTATTAGCCATGCTGAAAGTTTGGTCTACTACCAGAGAGTTAGTACTAGTTTCTTTGTATCTCAAATTCCTTTTTAAAGTGTTGCTTTCATTAACAGGACAAACGTGCATATACAGTGTGTGGGACTAATTTATATATGGCACCTGAAGTGATCAAGGGCATGGGATATAGCAAGGTAAGTATCTTAAACTCTGACAGTACAATTATAATGATTTCATTCTTTTATACAACTGAACCAGAAATATGTAAACAAATGAGGCATCTGTAGGATGTGTAGTTTTCATGGTGGTGAGTCTGAAGATGGTTGTCTTGTGGGTTGTTGTGCCGTGTATCTGGCAGAAGTTTACTGACGTTTCAGAAGTCCTTGCTGCCTCCATCATCAGAACCTGTCATGGAAGCCCATCATTCATTCTCTCAAAGTATCCCATAGAACATTGCCAGTCCCACCTGGGCCACTAAGCCACTACTCTGCCCTTTTCAGGGCACATCTGGCCCCAGAAAGTGCTCATGTCCACCCACCTCCCATATATTTGGTGATCCACCGGCTGGACTCCGAGGGGCCCTTAAAAGGGCCGGTATCTTGCACCACTCTCTTTTTCCTTCTCTCCATCTCTCTCACACTGTGACATGCCCCAAGCTAATATTGGTTCCCATGCTCACGCCTGATTCTAACACCAGTCCCCACTTGTTAGGTTTAGGGTCATCGTTGACTGTCAGTTTCCTATAACTCTAGCATTTCCACTTGTGCGGCTTACTCGTCATCCTCATGCAAGGACCTCTGTAACTTCGGTAAACTTCTGCCAGACTACACGGCACAGCAACCCAGGAGACAACCTTCTTCAGACTCACCGCCATGAAAACCTGAGGTTCCATAAAGAAAGTAGTCTATTCTTTGACAAACCAAATATACAATAGTACCTGAGAGGTGCAGAAATTTAAAATAAGTTTTCTTTGTCCTTGTCACTTTGCCCCAGAGAAGAAAGTAGCTGTGAGTTTATATTTTTGCTGCATTATTTCCAAAAGGAGAAGGAATAAATATGTTTATGAGTTAGACATAGATTGTGCATAATAGTTTAAATGTTGTATATAAACAGCTTTTGAACTAAAGTAAAGAGAAACATATGCAGTAACTTGTAATAAGTACTGCTGCAATCATAGCAGTTTAAGAGGTATGAATTAATGAAACTCTCAAAGAGTACATGTACTTTCACAAATAAACTTTGAGAAACTGTGCTTGTTAGCTTTGCCCTATCTGAATACACGTAACATTTCAAGAGTCACTGATGTTAAGTATTCTGACTTCACTGCTGATGTCATTTAACGTAAAATGAGATCTTAAAGTTCTGACCCAGCACTTGTGAGAAAAACTAAGAAAACTCAGTAGTCTCTGTGTCTGACTAGAAATCAAACTGTGTTAATTGTCTGAACTGGATAAATGAAGAGAGAGTATTTATCATACATAGAAATGTTCCATATTAAGGGTATTTCTAAGAAGATACTACTTTTAATAGTGTCTATGTTCAGTATTCTTAAGAATTTGACATTGACATAAGACATTTTCAACATTTGCACCATCAGTGTCCAGAACCATCTGCTGCCATTACTGGAAATTGGCACAATTGCAGCTAGGGTTTCTTCACTGATGCTGATTCATCCAACAATGTGTTCATAGTGTGTGTTTACTGCCCCCCTGACACACCACACACATGCATGCACACACACACACTTACTCACTCACTCACAACTGTTTGCTCACATAGCCATTCAAATGAAAATGGAACTCAATACTAAAGCATCTATTTCAGAGAAATGCTGCAATGTCCTCAAGAAGCATCTGGATTTATTAGCCTCAGGAAGAGCTTGCTGCCTTTGAATTCTGTATGAAAACAGTTTCATATCTTCTTATGTTAGTCTGTGTGTTGATATTGCTCCCAAGACGAGTTCTTGAGAAAGATTTTACTTGCTATACGTGGTAAATGTTTTCTGGTGTTTTAACAGACTTATTCTTACTGATAACAACCTTCTTATTGTTGACAGCACTCCCAGGCACTTGGATCTTGAACTAATATGTTTATTCCAGACCCGCTTTGTGCTTTCCTGCCTTAAAATTTGACATAAATTTGTACTGAAACATGATAACACTAGCAGTCTGGTAAAATCTTTTCACTGAAAACACATGTTCTGTTGTGTACTCCATCTTGATCACTGCTAATTCATGACATTGCTACAAGGGCAGAACATTTTTCCACGACTACTGAGACTGTTATTTGTGTGTGTGAGGGGGGGGTGGGGTGAAGAAATTAAAATGACTGATTACTGCTGTTGACCCTAATTTAAATTGTTGCAGGCTGTCGACTGGTGGAGTACGGGCATAATAGCGTACGAGATGCTGTTTGGATTCACACCTTTTGAGGTTGAAGGAGAAGCGATTCATAAGTTCACAAACTTGTAAGTCTGTTGTGTTAGGAAGAGACCTGACGTGTTCCGTGTGAACATTATATTCCCTTGAACAAAGTTCTGTTAGTTCTATACAAATAAGTTCATGGCTAACACAAGACTGTCTGTTTTAATGCCAATGAATTAGGTGCATATATTTCTAACTATGGAGAATTAACCTTAGAAAATGAAACAGAATACAAGCACTATCATCACTACAGCCATGCAGGAAGCAAGACTGTTGTGCAGCATTCATTGAACAAAAGGGTTCCGAAACCTGAAAAACATAACATGTTTAACATGAACCATCTTCCCTATCCATTATATGACCTATGTTGAACATATCTATGAAAATTAGATAATTATCAGGCTTTTTATATGTTTGAGAGGCGTTATAAACACTAATTGTGAATGAATATTTAATTCATATGTTTTTAATGGCAAATACAAGAATGAACTTTCCTTTTGCAGTCGTATACTGAAACAGAGAATAAGAATTCCACAACAATATTCCCCAGAAGTAACAGATTTTATAAGAAAATTATTAAGGAAGGATCCCAAGAGACGGTTAGGTGGAGGGAGAGATGATGCTGTGGAGATCAAGAGGCATCCCTTCTTTGCTGTAAGTCCTTTCCTAATATTTGTTAC
The DNA here is from genome assembly GCF_000696155.1 of Zootermopsis nevadensis. The sequence goes on along the minus strand of NW_019060171.1, from coordinate 67,118 downwards.
CATACAGTAATGTATGTAAATGTTTTAGTTCTGAACTCTGCCTTGTCCGTGTAACATACCAAGAACATTAAGTGCAATGTCAGCATGCAGTTGGAGACTTTTGACACTATTTATAAATAATTTGATTATTTTAAAAATTCAGTAAGTGGAAAGTGATTTACATCTCCAGGACAACAACTTGTGTGTAACAAATGCCATAACGCTATCAGTAGTTACACAGTACAATCACAAATAAGTTTAAAAAGATATGTGGAATGTACTGTCAGATCATAATTTCAGAAGTAACTTTTTAGTAAATGCCTTGAATTTGCCATGAACTTTTTGAAACCTCACTAGAATGATTAGATGTCCTCAAACATTTGTCCCAGTAAATGTAGCTTTCTACATGACTGAAGGGTATTTTAGACTCAGGTGTTCTCACTTCTACCTTGCCACACTTTACTCTTCAATCTATATTCTGGTCCATACCATTAATGTTTGTGTTTCATCCTACAGGGCATCAACTGGACAGACATAGCACAGAAAACTGTACCTGTGCCATACATGCCACTGCTTGTTAATGAGAACACTACCAGCATCAGTCAGGACCTTTCAGACACGGAGCTTTTCCATCAGACAGAAGTCTCTCAGTCGATGAGTGACAAATCTTTAGAGGTCAGAACAAGTACAATGATGCTTTAGTATGTGATGCATAAGAACAGGGTTGATTTATTTCTGGTGCTTGCACTACCATAATAACAGGTGTTAGCCTTGAAGGTCTTATAGTAATTAAGAATGTTGTGGTTATCCTTTTTCCTTTATATGCACTGGGACTGATACAGTGCATGCATTAAGATGAAATATTCAGACTGCCATACTTATGGAGAAGATTTGTGACCATAAGCATAAGTTATTGCCAAAATAATGGTTACAATGTTGTGTTGCGGGTAATAGCAGTAACATGAGGGTTAACTTCTTGAAATATATGATGTGACTGAGGAAAGGGACTTCTTTCTCCCATAAACCATTGTATTATGGATAACTGTATTGATCAGTGTATCTTTGACAAACTTTGAAGCATGTTGGGTCATGCCACAGCTCTGACAGTTGCCAGTTTATTGCTGCAGGGGCCCAGGTTGGTACCCAGGGTAGCCCTTGTGGGATTTGTGGTGGACAAAGTGGTATGGGGAAAGGTCCTTTGTATAGTTTATTTGGTTTCCCCCGTCAGTATTATTGCGCTGCTACTGCATATTCACTTGCGTATCATCTGGGGGCTGGGTAGTGGACATGTTAGGAGCCACTACATTTCCATAGAGAGTCTCTGCCCTTTGCACCAATAAAATCAAAAGTTAAAACAAAAAAATGGCCCATAGGTTGAATCCAGTGTGTAGTTCACACGTATTTAATATTTTGTTGGAATTACCAGACAAGGAAGTTAAAAATATGTAGTATTTTTATCTGTATTAAGTTCTATGAAGAACTTGGGCTTGTATTACTTTTCATGGAGAGATAATTATTGTTATTGTTGGTTGGCTTCACTTATTATTTATTATTGTAAATAGGTTAAATTTTTAAGGGAAAACTTGTGTAAAAATTATTTTGAGCATACTGTTTTCTGAATTTTCAATAATATAATGATTTGTCATTTCCTCAGCGCCTTCCCGTGTCCTCCTCAAATATTACGAGTTTGTTGGAAAAATTTGATAGTGCCCATTACTAGAATTACTAGTAAGCCTGGATAGCTCAGTCAGTATCATTATGGACTATGGGCTGGATGACCAGATTTCAATCCCCAGCAGGGCCAAATTAGTTTCCTTCTAACCTCTGTGTTAAGACTGGCTCTGGGACCCATCCAGCCTCCTATCCAATGAGCACTGAGGGGTAAATAGTGTCCTGGGTGTGACATTTATTACTCACCTCCATCTAGTGCTGTGGTCATGAACAAGAACACCACTTTATCTCCCCAAGCATGTCTGTGACATGTACATACAGGGGCACGTTTACTTTACGAAATTAGTGTGTTGCTGTATGTACTTTTACCCTTCACACCTAAAGAGTACACAATACAAATTGAAAAATGGAGATATTATGCATGTCATCCAAAGTGGTATTACAAATTGTTATCAACAATGAAAATTGACAGAGCAATGTAAACGAGTAGAAGCACATGTCACATTCAGTTTAACTCCTGATTTTCTTGGACCTTCTTAATTATTCTAAAGCTAAGTTGAAAACAAATGGTGGTAAAGCATTTTCATAGACTTTTCTGAGCTGGAAATGCATGAAACAAATGTTTGCTGATATGGGATTTACTACACATTTAATTTGAACAAATTTAAATTAGCCTAACCAGTTTCATACTGGGAACGACCCGTTCTTCAAGTGCCTGAGAATTGCGGGTCCTAACTTTGCGTTGGCTTGATCTATAGACATTCGGTAGGACTCCTTGGACGAGGGATCGGCCCGTCGCAAGGCCTCTACCTGTACACAGGACAGCACAACACAGAAAAACGCGGAGAACATCAATGGCTTGAGTGGGATTCGTACCCACGGTCCCTGTGACCAAGCGGCACAAGGCCCACGGCTCAGACTGCGCGGCCACTGCGGACCAACCAGTTTCATATGTGTACCAAATTCAGTGATGTGGAACTTACTACATTTCACTTGAACACATCTTAATTAGCCTACCACAGCCTTCTTTGAAGTTGAAAAATAGCTGAAAGAACTTCTCCAGTATCTGATGAATGCAAAATATGTAATGAGTACTTAAGTGATTTGTTACATTGAAATGCATAAAGACAGTGTCTAACAATTTTGTCTATGTATGTAATACACCATTTTATATGACAATGGTTCCTTCAATAATTTTAAAGGTCAGTTTTATAATTTTCTTATAAATACTATATTTTCCAACTTACATGTTTACTTTTGTCATGGAAAGTTCTGCATTACATTTGTGTGCATCTTGTATCTTACAGTCTGGAAAATGCCAACATTCTCCTGCACCTACGCAGAATTCATCAACATTATCAGTGATGCCAGCAGCAAGGGCATCGCATGGATCAGCTGTAGAAGAGACTTCCTCATTAGCTTGTACATCAAACACTGCACCAAGGATGGAATCTACCAGACTGTCACACAAGAGAAAGCGGGATAGTGAGTCACAAGGGTCCATTACATCATCTGAGAGAAATTGTCGTGTCAAACCTTCAAGTAGCATGACATTGACACAGAACGTGGATCTTACTAAACAGACACCACATAGAAAAAAGTGTCCAAGTGATGAGGAAAAATCATCATCTACTGAAACAGTACAGCCACTTATGGACCACATGACACCAATAAGATCAGCTGTAGCAGAGGATCACTCAGCAGCCTGTACATCAAACACTCCACTGAATATAGAATCCACATTGTCATTTGAGAAGCATTGTTCTGTCAAGTCTTCATGTAGCATGACATTGACACAGAAGGTGCATACTTCTGAACAAAGATCACATAAGAGAGAGTGCCCAAGTGATGAGAAAACATCACCATCTACTGAAACAGTTCAGCCACACACGGATCACATGGAATCACATGGATCAGCTGTAGCAGAAGATTCATCTGCAGCATGTACATCAAACACTCCGCTGAATATAGAATCCACATTGTCATTTGAGAAGCATTGTTCTGTCAAGTCTTCATGTAGCATGACATTGACACAGAAGGTGCATATTTCTGAACAAAGATCACATAAGAGAGAGTGCCCAAGTGATGAGAAAACATCACCATCTACTGAAACAGTTCAGCCACACATGGATCACATGGAATCACATGAATCAGCTGTAGCAGAAGATTCATCTGCAGCATGTACATCAAACATTCCACTGAATATAGAAGCCGTATTATCGTTTAAGAGGCACTGTCCTGTCAGATCTTCATGTAGCATGACGTTAACACAGAAGGTGCATATCTCTAAACAAAAACCAGGTAAAAGAAAGTGTCCATGTGATGAGGAAAAATCAGCATCTACTGAAACAGTGCAGCCACACACGGATCACATGGATCAGCTGTAAGAGAAGATCCGACTGCAGCCTGTTCATCAAACACAGCAGCGAATACGGAATAGAAGATTCATCTGCAGCATGTACATCAAACATTCCACTGAATATAGAAGCCGTATTATCGTTTAAGAGGCACTGTCCTGTCAGATCTTCATGTAGCATGACGTTAACACAGAAGGTGCATATCTCTAAACAAAAACCAGGTAAAAGAAAGTGTCCATGTGATGAGGAAAAATCAGCATCTACTGAAACAGTGCAGCCACACACGGATCACATGGATCAGCTGTAAGAGAAGATCCGACTGCAGCCTGTTCATCAAACACAGCAGCGAATACGGAATAGAAATTATCGTTTAAGAGGCACTGTCCTGTCAGATCTTCATGTAGCATGACACTGACACAGAATATGGATCTTTCTGAACATAGACCACATAGAAGAAAAGATCCAAGTGATGAAGAAAAATCACCAGCTACTTAAACAGTGCAGTCATACCGACTGTCTGAAAAATGAAGGAAGTTGAACTAGATGCCCATTTTACTGTATAACTACAGCTTTTGGGAATAACCTGAATAGAATTTTAGCAAACACTGCAAATTCCGTGTAAGATTTGAGGTTTTCACAGCGGTGAGTATGAAGATTTCTGTCTTCTGGGTTGTTGCGACGTGTAGTATGGTCGATACTGCCGCCTCCTGGTTTCTATATCACAAACCATTTCTTCACGCAAGGCATATTCGTCGCCCTGATGACAGAGGCAGTATGACCTCAGAAATGTTGGTTAACATTGACCAGACTACACAGCGCAACAACCCAGAAGACAGAAATCTTCACTGCAAATTCTATCTTCAAGATGAATGTCTTTGGGGAGATTTGGCAGAACTAGGTGGTGAATGGTAGGGACCATGGTGAATGTAAAGATGACAATCTTCTGGGATGTTGTGCCATGTATTCTGGTAGAAACTGATTAACTTTATAGGCATGACTACTGCCTGCATTATAAAAGCTATCAGTAAGCCATAGAAAATATGGATACAGGTCTGGGATGCAAGGAAGGGAAGATGTAGCCCTCATCAGGGCTGAACTGGGACTTTCAGGGAACATCACAGAAAGCACAGTTCATATTTTAAAATCCATGATCATGTTGTCTAAGCACCTGGACTTTGCAGAGATATTGCTGGTGTTCTGAAGTTGAATTTAATAGCCCACGCTTAAATTGTGCTTGGCCCCGGTCGGTTTGTCTGCATGTTCCAGATGTATGTGTCATTGATGTTCCTTGACCCTAGATGGGTTGAAAGCCTATCAGATCTGCTGGTTTCTATAGCTTTTCTGCCCAAAAGTGGCTCATCCATTTTCAATAACCTCATACAGATTACCCTGTCTCCATTTCATCACCCACCAGTGCCCTTCCAACATTTCCAATCTGTTACAAGTTTACTGACATTTCAGAGGTGCTTGCTGCCTCTGTCGTCATGGCGATGATTATGCCTCGCATGAAGAAATGGTTTGTGATATAGAAACCAGCCTTGAACAGACCAGTGAGGAAGGTGAGCACTGGGCGAGGGCAGATGATAGAGTAGGAGGAAGGAGATATATCACAGCCTGGCTAGGTATGTTTGTGGAAGGGGAGGATATGTATAAAGAGAGAGATAAAAGAAATAACCCTTATCAGGGCCCATTGGGGAACAGAAGAAATATCACCAGACATAAGGATATGAGGGTAGATGGAAGGAGGATAAGGAAATGAAGTATAAAGGGGAGAAAAATAGAGATGTGGACTAAATAATCAAACTTACCATTCCCCCCCCCAATTTGGCCTGGTTGTGGTAAGCCCTGCCTCCTGTTGGCTGTTGGG
>NW_019060171.1:26681-44307 GCF_000696155.1 Zootermopsis nevadensis | reverse complement strand
CTACATTTAACACAATTTGTGTAAGAAATGTGTGAAACAGAACTTTGTGCTCACAAATGTATATGTTGAATGTTTTTGGCAGACTGTCAACAAATGGAGTCTGTATGAATTAATTTGTGACAAGGAGTGTGGTGAGGTACATTCATAGCCACTGTTCTAACACCACCACCATCACAACCAACAACAACAACAACAACAACAACAATAGTAACTGCTACTACCATTGTCACAAATTTCTGCTACAAAGTTTTATATAAAAGTTTATTGTTATGCTTTAACTAATTACTAACACATACTCAATTAAAGATGATAATGTAAAAAACAATTATTTGACTTTTTAAATTTTTGTATATATAATTATTCTTCTATTCAAACCCTTGTATTGCACTTGGCAAAAGCTCATGGTTCATTGGTTGAGAACCACTGGTCTGAGATATATTTGATATAAACAAGTTTCCTGAATGACTCTATTCCAGTCCTCGCACGATTGATTTTCATTACCTATTTTATTTTGATATTAGTGGTGACGGAAGAGAAGACCTCAACTTGGGTAGTATGGTTGACCATTTGACCACTAGCACAGTATTAAGAAGGTCCCAGAATTCATCCCAACTGTTGCCACTGAGATTAAAATAAAATAAAAAGGAATTAGCAAATCTCTCAATATAATGGCAATAAATCACTTGAATGCAGGAAAATAGCCAACTTTCAAGTTGTCACATTGCCCAATACACATCACACACTCAACAATACCCAACATAATATTTGTGTAATGAATGAATTGTTGTAAGAGACCTTCAGAGAATCATTGTATGGTATACCACATTAAAAATTACACCACTTCTTTTGTCTCACACCATCTACTCTGTTCATGAATCTATTTTGCTAAGAAATAATTAACAGACTATAATCATGTGTGCCATTATGCACATTGTTTATATTTCTCTGTATGTATTTTATGCATGAAAAGTAATCTGTATATGAATATATTCTTAGTGGACAGTGAACTATGTGTGTGTGGGATTTGTCTATAGTAATTTACTTCGTATAAAAGTTTGCTAAACGTTATTTGGGGTTGTATAAATTCAGCTATTTCTTAACATACTGTAACATTGAAATCCATGGCGTAACAGCTCCAAAGGGCCAAAGCCAACTAACTTGACTGCTGGCCTCACGTTCACATGCCTAAGCAGAGGTGAACGATCATCCAACCAGATATAGGGTGACGTGTGGTCAGCACAACAAATCCCCAACCATTGCTAGCTTTCCTGACCAGATTACACTACTTAATGTAGCTCCCCAATTTCCTTACGATGCTGGGTTGGCACCGGTCCCATACACCGGTCAAAAGCTCATGAGAAAATTTCTTTTCCCCCCGAGATTCGAACCAGCGCGCATTCCATATCACCAGTCCGAAGCATGATGCCTCAGACCGAGTGGGACATACTGTAACATTATTGCTAAGTAGTTATAACAGCGTCATAATATTATGTGTCACCCTCAGTGGACTAGTGGTTAGTGTGCTCGCCACTGGACCCAAGGTTTGCGGGTTCAAACCCGGCCGAGGTCGAAGTAAACCTGGTAGTCCCATGTTGTCGATTTATGGCATGTAAAAGAACCTTATGAGCATGATGTTTCTTAAGCAAAATTCAGTGACCATTTCTCACCTATGTCTCTCCTGATTCTCTGCTAGATGGCTCTAGCAGAAAATTGAGTAGAAATTGTGCAGATGCACACTTCAAGGACAAAGAAACCTTCCATATGGGTGGAGGCCAAGGCCCAAAATTTGGCTGTAGTGCCATTGGATGGAGGAATATGTGACTACATTTATTGCATTATATCTTGTTCTTGAGTTAACTTTCTATAACTGTACTGTGTTTCTAATTATTTTCTGAATGTGATGTGTTATATTCTGCTTTCTACCATCTATGGAGTGCACTTTCTGTCTATGGTTGAAAGCTCAACTGACACAATTTGCTTCACAAATGTAAAGAATGCCTAAAATTAACCTTTAAATCACAGCATTTAAATCTTGCAGTTTGCGATGCAGTATACAGAACATTAAAACTTGAGTGCACACTTTTCAAGAAATATTTTATCTTGAGAAGGAAAAGAGATAAAATTATAGAATAAAATGTATTTTAATTTAAAATTCTGGACCACTATGACTGCAGCATTTAACAGATTCAACTACTTTTAAGAATAGGGAAATGCACTGTATGAAAACTAACATTTTTTAAAATGCATACTTACAATTTGTCCATGAGTTCCCTTCTCCAAAAGAGGAGTCCATATTTCTTCTACTACTTTAGGTCTGATTTTGTGTGTCCAGCACAAAGTTTTTATCTGACCTCAAAGCCAACCTTACACTTTTGGCATGTGGTACTAACTTTATGGTCGATTACAAACGCCGAGCACACAGCCACGTAACTGATTTGATGGTACAGGCCAGTGCTTATTGTCACTAGCATCTAATTTGCCTATCTGGTGGCAACATTTGTGGGTCTTCCAGGAGTTCTCTTTTTGAAGTCTTGGTCTTCTTCTTGCATGTATTAGCAGGTCCTTAACTAAACACAAGCAAAATTATCTGTGGGAGGTCTTTTCACTACAGGAGAAGAAATGAACGTAGCTGTTGAGAACTGTTAGGTTTGGTAGGTGGAATAACATTTTTTGTCCACTTTCATGTGTGGCGGCTAATAGCGTGACTATCTGCCATTCTGTTGCTGTCGTCCACATAGCCCATGTGTCCTAATTTTTCACTACAGCTGACTTTTGAGGATTTCTATATTCATCACAAAAGTTTCCTTCTGCTGGTATATTGTGAATGTTAGTCAACATGTGCATGTCTCACTTTTTCTTGCAAACCAATGCTGTGAGATCACCGCCAGTCCTCACTCAAATATCACCACATTTCAGTTTTAGATTTTTCCATCCTAAATCTCATGGCACACACTTCCTGCCTGGTCAGACAGTCCCATTACAGTTTAATTAATTTAAGTCTATTGAGAGAAAAGTCAGGGGAAGAGAAGAAATATTCAATGTATAACTAATTGCCTGTCCTTCCAGATTTCTTGTGAGATCCATCACTGTAGCATGGGTAGCATAGCCACATATTGCTGGTCATTTCTCAAATATACCTTTATGTCATAAGTGTACCCAGCAGAATCACACAACTTGAAATTGTTGATGTTGATTATTTTTAAAAGTACTGCTTGGAAACAACTTGCCCTCTGAACAGAACAATCATTTTGTCTAATGCCAAATGCTAAGATGGACTGTAATTTTTTGTGAAAGCATCGTTGAGAATTTGAAATACATCTCGCATTTTCTGTAGCCTCTCATAATTTTCATCATTCTTTTCAGTTTCTTTCCCGTTGTCAACGAAGTATAGGAAGTGAAAAATGTGTAAGAATTTATAATTTTATAGTGTTGCTGCAGAAAGGTGTATATACTTGTTCCATTGTAGCCAAAAATCTGTCAGTCTCTCTCATATGTCACATCCCATTTGTATAATCACAGCCAAAAACAGAAAATTTCAGACTCAGTCACTTGAGGGAACGGAGAGGAAGCATCATCAGTAGTGTCCAGGTACTGTTGACAGTATCGGTTTGTCTCCACCACCAGCAGATAACTTCTGAAAAAGGCAACATGAAAACACAAAGTGGACTTGAACTTCTGTTTATGTGCCAGGCTTCACTATGTTTCACATCACTGGGACCACCTCAACACAAAGTGGACTTGAACTTCTGTTTTTGTGCCAGGCTTCACTGTGTTTCACATCACTGGGACCACCTGTAAAGTTGTAGATACCCCTGATATATCCTGTTTGAAAGGACAGTTCCCAGTCGGAAGTTGTTGATTTTTGTTTTTGTTGTTGCTGCTGCTGCTGTTGTTATGGTGGTGATGGGGATTATGGCAAATGTCACACTTCTTGCATATGGTATTCCTCCTCCAGTTCTGTTTCCTCCCCTTGAACTTGAGAATAGCCATCACTGTCACTTTCCAGAATTAATTTAGTATTGTTATTCTGAAATCTCCTGGAGCCACGGTCGAAAACTGTTCTGCGTTGCTTGTGCAATCATCTGCATTACCTTCAAGACAAGTGATGTTATGCTCTCGTCTCTGATACAAATCATGCTGTTGGTATGTTTATTACTGATTATTTGTGTCCATTCACATACAAGCCCGTTGTTTATGTTCACACTTCCACTGCGATAACAGTCTGGATGGCAAGTGCATGGAACCCATGAACACAAATATGAGATCTGAACATTGCAAAATCATGCATTCCCCAAGAGGATCACACGTAACACTGACCCCACAATGAGCGATCCGCCAGTGACCTGCATATATTCTAAAGGTTAAAGACTGAGGTGTTTTAAGTTCCTCTTGCCTATGCATCATTGCATGTCAGTTATATGTAAAATGACAATTATATTATAATTTACCACTTTGTATGAACGAAGGGGATCTGAAAAATGTCTTGTGTTACTGCCACAAACAAATGAACCAACATATTTTTACAAAGTGTAGGTTTCACCAAACTGTGACGAGTTTTGCCACTGCCTACTTAAAAATTATTAAATTACCTTTCGAGTATTCTGTGACAGTATTGTCATTTGGGCTTGGGCAAGATGTTGAACAGACTGAAATGTTGTGAGAGGATGGCCAGAGATGTCTATGGACTTTGTTGTCTGGGGTACACTGTTACCAGACTGCATCAAAGCTTTTGCAGACTTGTGTTCATGATGAGAAGAGAGTCTTTCAGATGAACTTGGTGTGGAGTAATCAACCGCGTCCACTAAAATGTTTTTCTCTTTTGACAGTGTCTTGGTCTTTTGTTTCACCATTTTCTGAAAGAAGAGTTATAAGCTTTAGCCAAGTTGTTTCAGTAAGGTGTTACACATTAGGCATTTACTTATCATGTACCTTGTTTCTCATTTCCATTGCATTTAATTAAGTGAAACTGATTTTATTACATATTCCTATAATGATACACAAGAACAATTTTTGATGATCTTCTTGGTTGTTGCACAGTGCGACATTTTAGCTGTGCTTGAATGTTTCAGAGAAACATACTGTCTCCATCATGAGGACTAAAGACCGAAATACTACACAGTGCAACGACACAGAGCACTGATATTCGTATCACCACAAAAACAACTCAAACTTCTTAACTACAAGAAAGATGACAGGACCTTTTTAGAACACACTTAGCTATCAATAAAATCATCAGCTGTTACTGCTCCAGGGATAAAAAAGAATCTTTCTCAGAATATACAATGGGCTGTTCAGGTGATTAGAAATTTTCAGTTCCACATTCATAACAGTCTTGACTATGCTTTTGGAAAGCCATTATTTACAGCTTATGGAGTTATTTTTAGGCAGTTCATTGAATTGACAGAATCTTACAGGAACCGAAGAATAGAAGCAAAATGTACTGAGTTTGGCAAAAATAAGAACATTTGTTCAATCAGAAATTAGTAAAGAGTTTTGTTAGACTAAGAAAAACACATAAAATTTAGCTAAGAATAGTATGTGCTAACCTTTAGCTCAGTTTCCTGCTTTCTCAACAGATACTGCATATTTCGTACACCCGTCTATCTCACCAGTCAGTTTAGCATGATGTCTGTGCTGTCCGTTTGTTCGCCAACACGTTCCACTGTAATTGCATCTTCTTTTCTGCCCACTGGAAATTCAAACAAAGTGACCCCACCATATCATCAGGCTCATAACTGGTTGTATCTATTGCATCTATGCAGATATTGGTTTTGAACTTATTCTTCAGTTTTCAACTGTTATATTTATACATAATAGATCAAATTTGGTCATAATTTAGATATTACAATGGGCATTAATCCTTACGGAAAAATTCGCTTCTTGACCAAGATTAGAACCCAGAATATTCTGCTTCTTGGCACTTTCCTGGTCTTTGCATTGAGAAAAAAAAAACAAAAACATGATCATCCCTAAATTGAATGGCAGTCATGTCTCTGCTGAGGTAAACATTAAAGCAATAAGTTTGTTTTATATGTAGGTAACTTGTTTAATTCAATTAGCATAATATTAAAAATTCTATCATGTTGCTACTTTCCAGCAAAACAAAATAAATTAAGGATTCGAAGTTTCCACAGCGGTGAGTCACAAGATGGTTGCCTTCTGGGTTGTTGTGCTGTGTAGTCTGATAGAAGTTTACAAACGTTTCAGAGGTCCTTGCTGCCTCCATAATCAAGGCAGTGATCACCCCAATAATGGAGGCAACAAGGACCTCTGAAACGGTAAACTTCTCTCAGACTACACAGTGCAACACCCCAGAAGACAGCCATCTTCAAAATAATGTTTCTTATGAAATTCGGTTAAGTCATAATACCCATCTTTTAAGTTTTCCATGTCTGACAACAATGGTTCATGAAATCTAATTCAAAGATAAATTTGGAATTTAAAATGTGCAAGCCTGTCACACTGAAAGACTTTAATATTCTAAAGTTATATGAGAGATAATGACCAGCACAGAAGACTTTATATTCACAAATAACCAATAAAATATACACCCATTAACCTGAGCAAGGGATATGAACAATGTCTGGTATTCCCAGCATTCATAATGCTTTGTCTTTGACAGAAGGGAGGGATGGTAAAGGCATGCAGGAAAACCTCCAGCAGAATTAGACTCTTCCAAGACTTCTGACTTTCCCCTAAACCACAAGATGTATGATTTTACAATGAGACTAAACATGTAATCTGTGGAAGCAGTCATCAGGCACAGAGCTTCAGCCACTCTGCATCAACTGTCTTCATGCATACCTACTGTTTAACCATTCTGATAGGCTCACATTTCTTGTCAAATTTTTGTTGCAACAGCTGAGAACATGCATCCATTTCACTAACTTTTGCATCCAAGACAGTTCTCTAAAAACTTACATCAAAACAGTCATGTGCTCTTAATATACACAATGCAGATTCTATAAATAACATGTCTACTTCGTACTTCACTGAAAGTATAATTAACTAACATCCTATAAGCAAAAGTAATGGCGTTTAACAGTGTACCACGTGAGAATATGTTAGTGTTTCAATTATAGTACTAAGATTCATAAGACATAGGAACACGTGAACTGAAGGCAACATGTCTGAATATATTTAGGAAGTACTGATTTAAATGCTGGCCATGATACCAATTATCATGGCAGATTTTCCTAAGTCCTCTGCTCCAGGAAAATGATGGAATAGTGTCTTACAACAGGCTTAATTCCATTATCATTCACCAGGCACCTCTAACACTTATCATAATTTCTCATGTTATATGGCTGATTTACCTAATCAAGTTTTCAAATAAAAAATTCATAATAGGAGTCAGGCACAAGAGTTCAGAAGATACTAAAGGTGGATTTTTTCTGTTCATTTACTGTATGAAGTCACACTGAAGGTGATACACGTCTCTTTGAAACCACTGATGTAAGTGGTGGGAACTTTGAACAGAACAAAACAATAATTTATGAAGTATATTTTAAAACAATTCTGGCATTTAATGTTGAAACATAGATCCTAAGAAAGAAAATCAAGAAAGCAGAGTCCAAGCAATGGACACAAAATTACTTTTATGAGAATTTACGGTAAAACAAGAAGGGATAGGATTAGAAATAAAATATAATTACAGTTTAAATTTAAAATTTGTAATTGTATTAGAAAATAAACTACAGTGATTTAGCCAGAGATATAGAGAAGGGCATTAGATGTAGAATTAAAAAAAAAAGGGGGAGACCTGCGGGATAATGCAGACCAATACAGTTCACCCAGGTAATAGAAGAGAGGGAACAGCTGGCGATAAATCACATTGGAAATATTGTACAAAAACATCCACTGACCAATATAAAACAGAAACAATGACAGAAGGAAAAGTAATTACTCAAATTACTATTCTTATACAGAGTAATAGTTCTGTTACTTTCAACTTTTTCTTAAAATTTATCTTTACCACCAGCCTTCCAAGTATTATTCATGTGTCCTACTGTGGTCTTATAACCAGCATTTGCAGAATCTCCTTAGTAACCAAAATTAAACACTTTAGCACTGTCCCCATCATTAATGTTTCATTAACCTTGAAACAAGAACAGCCCAAGCCTGCTGATGAGGCTTCCACATCTAAAGTACCTCCATAACAAACACTAGCATTATCAAGATTTTTGTATTTTGCGTTGTTGCACTGTATAGTCTTGTAGATGTTCACCATTGCCCTGATGATGTTGGTAAACATCTACCAGACTACAGAGCGCAACAACCCAGAAGACAGAAATCTTCATACTCACTGCTGTGAAAACATCAAATCATACACTAGCATTATCATTGCTTCAAACTGCCACTCCCCCATCTACTCTTTCATGTAATCTTGGTTTACCATCTTTACAGTCACAAATAAAGCCATTTTAGTGTTTTGTGTTTGATTTAATTTACCTTAACCTTGATTACTGATTGGATTTTATTCAAATGAAACTTTGTATTTACTGTTGTTCTATCTTAATGTTATGATGCATTAAAAGTATTATTTACTTCTGTATTTAAATCATTTAGCAATGTTTACATCAATTATTAGAATGCAACTGCCATATGCTATAGCGCATTCACTGAAAAGGTTGAATGCAACTGTCATTTCCTGACTGGAACTGCATGACACACTGCCAAGCACCACATGGTTTTCTCAATATAAGTCAAGTATTGCTTCATAGAAACAATAAATGAACTTAACTTTTTTAGCCAGGAGCTGTGAAGTAACAGTTGTGTTCAACTTTGTCAATGAATATACTGTATAATTACTTTTATAAGGCCTGCCATGTACAATGATTGGAGAAACAGCTATGTGAAGCAAGAAGTGGTTGTACAGCTAAAAACAGGATGCACAGAGTAACTGAAGTTGAACATGTTAATGTGTCTCAATTGAAAAGCATTTTGTACAGCTGTTGCAGTATCCACTTGGCCAACACCACCACACATAACACATGGTGTATCACCAAACTTGATTTCCAGGAGAAAATGAGAAACACCAACACAAGAACTGAAAATGCTATAATTTACCTGCACGTACCCAATCCTGTCTCAACAGATTGTACTGCTCTCTTCTCAGCACCAACTCTGCCTCATTATTAATAAACTTATCATTCATTGGATCTTTCAACTCCGAGCAAGGAAAGGTTGTACTAAAATTCAAACTTATAAATTACCTGTACACCAGTAAATGAATTAACCTTGATCATCCATCATGCATCACTGCTTATTCAGCCCAACTGGCCCTGTCACACTAGCCTAACTCAGATCATTAAACCTGGAGTTAAAGTCCAGCCAGCAGGTCCATGGTATTAAGGTTTAAATCCCCATTAACTTATGATAAAATTTTATGGCACAAAATTCCATTAAATTTTGTTTATATGAGCAAAGCCAAGACAAACCATCTTCAAACAACGATTATCCACCTGGTTGTTAATAACTCATTACTGACAGTTCCTTCTCACTTTCATATTAACATGGCTACAAATATACATCCCATTTTAAGGATTACGACATGAATACATCAAGTTCAAAAACTTTTATTCTCTTTATGTAATGCTAACAACAGCTGTGCGGTAAATTTTAGTAATGATAATATTCCTATTCTTCAGATTAATAATTACATCATCCCAGGTAATAGAAGAGAGGGAACAGCTGGCGATAAATCACATTGGAAATATTGTACAAAAACATCCACTGACCAATATAAAACAGAAACAATGACAGAAGGAAAAGTAATTACTCAAATTACTATTCTTATACAGAGTAATAGTTCTGTTACTTTCAACTTTTTCTTAAAATTTATCTTTACCACCAGCCTTCCAAGTATTATTCATGTGTCCTACTGTGGTCTTATAACCAGCATTTGCAGAATCTCCTTAGTAACCAAAATTAAACACTTTAGCACTGTCCCCATCATTAATGTTTCATTAACCTTGAAACAAGAACAGCCCAAGCCTGCTGATGAGGCTTCCACATCTAAAGTACCTCCATAACAAACACTAGCATTATCAAGATTTTTGTATTTTGCGTTGTTGCACTGTATAGTCTTGTAGATGTTCACCATTGCCCTGATGATGTTGGTAAACATCTACCAGACTACAGAGCGCAACAACCCAGAAGACAGAAATCTTCATACTCACTGCTGTGAAAACATCAAATCATACACTAGCATTATCATTGCTTCAAACTGCCACTCCCCCATCTACTCTTTCATGTAATCTTGGTTTACCATCTTTACAGTCACAAATAAAGCCATTTTAGTGTTTTGTGTTTGATTTAATTTACCTTAACCTTGATTACTGATTGGATTTTATTCAAATGAAACTTTGTATTTACTGTTGTTCTATCTTAATGTTATGATGCATTAAAAGTATTATTTACTTCTGTATTTAAATCATTTAGCAATGTTTACATCAATTATTAGAATGCAACTGCCATATGCTATAGCGCATTCACTGAAAAGGTTGAATGCAACTGTCATTTCCTGACTGGAACTGCATGACACACTGCCAAGCACCACATGGTTTTCTCAATATAAGTCAAGTATTGCTTCATAGAAACAATAAATGAACTTAACTTTTTTAGCCAGGAGCTGTGAAGTAACAGTTGTGTTCAACTTTGTCAATGAATATACTGTATAATTACTTTTATAAGGCCTGCCATGTACAATGATTGGAGAAACAGCTATGTGAAGCAAGAAGTGGTTGTACAGCTAAAAACAGGATGCACAGAGTAACTGAAGTTGAACATGTTAATGTGTCTCAATTGAAAAGCATTTTGTACAGCTGTTGCAGTATCCACTTGGCCAACACCACCACACATAACACATGGTGTATCACCAAACTTGATTTCCAGGAGAAAATGAGAAACACCAACACAAGAACTGAAAATGCTATAATTTACCTGCACGTACCCAATCCTGTCTCAACAGATTGTACTGCTCTCTTCTCAGCACCAACTCTGCCTCATTATTAATAAACTTATCATTCATTGGATCTTTCAACTCCGAGCAAGGAAAGGTTGTACTAAAATTCAAACTTATAAATTACCTGTACACCAGTAAATGAATTAACCTTGATCATCCATCATGCATCACTGCTTATTCAGCCCAACTGGCCCTGTCACACTAGCCTAACTCAGATCATTAAACCTGGAGTTAAAGTCCAGCCAGCAGGTCCATGGTATTAAGGTTTAAATCCCCATTAACTTATGATAAAATTTTATGGCACAAAATTCCATTAAATTTTGTTTATATGAGCAAAGCCAAGACAAACCATCTTCAAACAACGATTATCCACCTGGTTGTTAATAACTCATTACTGACAGTTCCTTCTCACTTTCATATTAACATGGCTACAAATATACATCCCATTTTAAGGATTACGACATGAATACATCAAGTTCAAAAACTTTTATTCTCTTTATGTAATGCTAACAACAGCTGTGCGGTAAATTTTAGTAATGATAATATTCCTATTCTTCAGATTAATAATTACATCATGACAGTGCTAGTATTTAGTTTAAACACAAAGACACATAAATAAATATAATATAGGTAGTGAAGAAAAAATTAAATGATTATGTAGTATAAGATGTCTGAAGATTATGCAGTGTCAGCATTCATTGTTACAACTGGTATTTTATGAAAGTGACCTAGATGCATTCATATTTAAAGTCAGTCAGATGCTGGCACTTCTTTCACAGCAATAGAAAATGCAAAACTCACAATAAAAAATTGTTGACACACTCTGTTTACCTGCATACATCTTTTAGTTTGTTTGTTTTTAAGTGTTGCATAAACAAATACACTCTAGTTACAGGTAACAAGAAACAGGGTTACACTGTAAGATTTCTTGCACACAACTTTCTCAAAAATTTTAGAAAATGTTGTCACAAGTGAAATTGAATTTTAGATTTTTTGAGAAAAATACTTACTCCTTCTTTTGACATATTTTATCTGCAGTAACTAGCTCCTAGAGTATAATTTTCTAGATTGACCTGTAAAATTTCTCGTGCTATCATATGGTATTCATTCAAACATAAAATATGGGGTGAAAATGTATAATTTATGGACACTAATAATTCAACAATTTTGTTTTAAAGTCTTCTCGTATTCTGATGATACACCACGACATTTTTATTTTGATTCTGATGTAAATTTAAAATTGGCTTATTTACAGTGACTTGGATATCTTTCAGGTATTTGGTGATAAATTTGTGTTTTAACCTAAAAAAGGCCAAGGTCTTACACCAGTGATTACAGGAATCGTACCAGTATTTGGGTTGCACCCAATCTCGTTCGTAATGAAATGCCCAACCTTCTCTTTACCCCTTGAAATCATGAGCAACCGTGATTGCCGTGGATGCAGCAAAGATCTCTGGAACGTCGGAAAACTTCTACCAAACTACACGGCCCAACAACCCAGAAGACATCAATCTTCAACAAAAGCTCTTAACTACGCATTAAGCAGATGCCAATTTAATAAGCAATGAAATATAATTTAACAGTCATTTTCATCTTTCCAATCAAATATATACGACCACATTTTCGTTACCTGATTCAAAGCACAGAAAATAGAACAATCTCTCATTTACTCTGTGGCCGGAGACGGAATTCATAGTAGCAAAGATAAATATCATATTCAAAGAAAAATTGCACCATTTTCTGTTTAATCAAGCTGCAAAGTGATGACATGAGTGTTCTAGTTCTTCTCATTGTTGCTGTTACCTAGTAAGAGTAAGTGTTGATCATTGATAGTGTGTGGTGAGGTTTCTCTGGTGTAGTTCTAATTTAATAAATTAACAACCTTAATATGGGCTGTGATGGGGGCACTATCCCCAAAAGAGCTGAGCTGGTAAATACAAAAAAGAAGCCAGTGAAAGTAAGTGTACAATATAATTTATTTGTATTCCATGGTCTAAGCCAATGACATAACACAAATACAATACTTGTTTCTAGTGCAAATATAAATACATAGTTATAACAGCTATTTATAGATATCTTAAACTACAGTATTGCAGCAAAATAATTATGACGAGAAACCATCACCATTGTTACTTACATTTATTGATAAATTCTTCTACTGAATAGGAGTGAGATAGGAGATACTCTTTTAACACTGCCTTGAACATTTTTATATCGTGATTTAAACGTTTTATAGTAGGTAGAAGATTATTGAATAAATTAATTCCAGTACAGTAAACTCCTTTTTGATATTTACTGAGGTTAGAATTTGTCAGATGAAGGTTGTATCTGTATCTTATATTGTGGATATCTGAATTTGTTTGAAAATTTTCCATTTTATCCACTGCAAATGATAATATTGAGAGCAGGAATTCACTGGGTAGTGGAAGAATATTAAAACTTCTTAAATAATTCCCTACAAGAGGCTGTAATGATCCTCTTTTAAGTGTGAAATACTTTTTTGTTGTCCATTGAATTTACAAAGAAAATTATTCTCGTATGACATGATGGAATGGAAGTAAGCAAAACAAACTAATTCTAAAGTTTCTGTTTTCATGAGTGCTGCAACTGTACTTATACCAAAACATAATGTATTGAATATGTGTTTTCCAGTTTAATTTGTTGTCTATTTGTAGGCCAAGAAATTTAATTGTTTCTATTTTCTCGATTATTTTATCATCATGCCCTATATTTAGATTTACGCAAGTTCTGTTGTTAGTACAAAATTTCATGAATTTTGGTTTGTCACAATTTAATGTGAGTTTATTGGCTTTAATCCATTAGTTCAAGCTAGCAAAGACATCATTTATGCAATTTTAAAAACAGACAATTTCTGGATATGAAATAATAATATTAGTATCATCAGCAAAGAGTATAAGTTTAGAATGAGAGTTGATGGTTGAGGGCAGTTCATTGGTATATACGAGAAAAGGCAGAAGACCAAGTATTGAACCTTGGGGCACTCCATGTTTTACAATGCCCCAATTTGAGTAGGTACTATCATTTGAATTTGATGATTTTATTTCTACTTGTTGCTTTCTGTCATGAAGGTATGGTTTAAACCACTGACAAGCTATATTTTGAATTCCATAAAAATTTAGTTTTAATAGTAATAATTCTTTATTTACTCAATCGAATGCTTTAGCAAGATCACAAGATATTCCAGCAACATGGACTTTATTATTTAATGCCCTTAAGATTTCATCTGTAAAATTGAACAGGGCTTTATCAGTCAAGATTTTTTTTCTAAATCCAAATTGTTCACCTTGAAAGACGTTCAAGTTTAAGGAATCACTTACTCTCTTATACATAAGTTTTTCAAATATTTTAGAGAATGCTGTTGGTAATGAAATTGGTCTCTAATTAGACATGCAAGATATCTCACATTTTTTATATAGAGGTTTAGCTTTTGAATATTTGAGTCATTCTGGGAAAGCTCCTATTGCCATTGATTGATTGCACAGATAAGTTAGAGGAGCACTAATCTGGTCTGTGCCACTTTTTAGTAATGTTGTAGATATTTCATCATAACCACATGAATATTTTGATTTGAGAGAATTCATTGTACTTTTAATTGCATTTGTTGTTATAAACATAAGACTTAAATTTGGAAAGGTTTCAGGGATTGCTTCAGCAAGGTACTTTGTTATAAGATCTGAGGTTATGTATAATGAATTCTTCTCGGGCCACCAGGTATGTATGGTGGTTTAATGAAGAGAACACAAGCGTTTCAAGAATTATCTTCGTCCTCGGCTGGTAGCCCGAGAAGTATTCTTCGTACTTGATTTGTTCCTTTTTCACATTTTATAATTTGATATGATTGCTTTACATTTGCAGGAGAAAGACGAGAAAAATGCTTGGTTGTGGAGAACCTGCAGCCTCACACAGCTGGTGTTTGAACCACCGGTAGTATCGTGCTTCTTGGGCAAATTTTATAACAAATGTGCTGTGATTGATGCCCTGTTGAACAAGAGTCCTGTGCTCCCACAGCACATCAAAAGGTTGAAGGTAAAGATTATAAACATTGAACTAAAAATAGGTAATATAAGCTGGATTATGATGAAATATCATTGCATTAATACACATTCTGTCTATCGAAAGGAGGCGGTGATGACCCACTACTGGGTTAAGCTACTAATAGGTAGATTGATAGAATGCACATAAATACAATTATGAGCAAAATTTCTTCACTTAATAAAGTTAAAAATTACAGTTTTATGTTACACCTTTGTTTGGTAGAGTTAAAATCAAAGTTAATGTCAAATTCCCATGTATGTGCAGTACATTCATTCATCAGTTATTTGTGTTCAAAAATTCTCTTTTAATAGGAAAGAATTAAACATTGAGCTATAATGTAACAGACAGGAACTTATGAATTCGTAAAGAATATAAGATATTGAATAAAATAAAAATAAAATTCAGTTAGGACTTATATCAGTTTCTAATTTAAGGTTATATCCAGAATTTGATGTTTGGAAAGAGGTAGTAGTGCAGAACAGAAGTGAACAGAATCATTAAGTAAATACTACACAGTATTTTGTTTATCAGTCGGTTAATTCTTACCTGTGGTTAGTATTTATAAAGCAAATATGTTACTTGCCGTAGTCAGTAGTCATTCTAAATTCTTAGCCATGTGGATATGTAATTCAACTGATGATATTTTAGAGCTGGTATGTAATATAGTGACACTGTGATTGAACCTCTTTAGCACTGCTGAAATGATGTTATATACCATGAAGCTTCATGTAAAATGGTGATAACATGTACCAGTTAGTGAGTTTTAAGTTTGTTGAGTCCCTAAACTTAACAAGAGTAATACGTATAACCTGTCCTGTCCCCACAGCTCAGTTTTATGACTATTTCAACTTAATTAAGTACTGTAGTCTTATATATTTTCTCAATGTATTGTTTATTCTTGATGTAGATGTCATGTATTATGAGAGGAAATGTATTTATAATTAAAGACACTGAAATTTGCCTTGCAGGATATTAAAGATCTGAAGCTTACTCCAAATCCAGCATTTAAGCCATCAGCGGAGAAGGGCGATGAGTATATTGATTGCCATTTAGCACCATACATCTGCCCAGTGGTTGGAATTGAGATGAATGGGAAGTTTCGATTTGTGTTCCTCTGGGGATGTGGTTGTGTCATGTCAGAAAGAGCTCTCAAAGAAGTGAAGAGTAAGCTGTGCCTCAAGGTAAGAAACTATTGAAATTATTATCAAGATAATATGGCAAGAATATAATTTCTTTCTCTTTTTGGGGATTGAAGTCTAAGAATATTGGTGGTACCAGAATATGCATCATGCTTTCAAGTTCTTTGTTTGATAGACAATAAAATTTGATAAGGCAGCATGATAAAATGTATATTTGTTTCCTCAGTCTTGTATAATGTATGTGGAAGTATTTTGTAAGTGAAGCATGAAGGATTTTGCAGGTGTGTTTGTTTTATGTCCACAGGAATAAATTAGTGTAACTCCATGTTACTGTTGTGTAGATATCCCTGGGTAATTTGAAGCCATACCATAACTGTCTTCTTCCTAAGACTTTCCATTTTAAGTGGGTTATCTGACAAACAAGCCTGTCTGACTTCCCACAGTGTATATTACATTTATTTCATGATTTCCTAACATGGCTAAATATGTGTGTATTTGTTCTGAGTGAGATGTTTGTCTCCTTCACTTGCCTTAGTGCACAGGTTTAATTATAACTACATCCTGTCTGCTTCATAATTGTTGAAGTAGTTTTATATAACCTGTGAAAAGATACCAGGTGTTTGACAGCTTAGCCAGTTACTGGGTACACCTACAGTGAATGATCCAGAGGAATTCAGTTTTATGTTGAATGTGTGGACTGGGGGAATGAAGTAATGAATATAAATAATTCATGCCAAAAGTAAGAGATTGAACTGAGAAAATACAGTCCATGTTATAATTCAGAGGGTAATATTGAAATTAGTTCACGGAAATAGTCTTAGGGTATGGACTGGATTCATCTGGCTGAAGATAGGGGAAAGTGGTAGGCTTTTGTGAACATGATAATGAACACTGACTGAGGTTCCATAAGGGATATAGTTTTTTTTTGACTAGCTGAATGTATCATTTGCTTCTCAAGGACTCTGCTCAGTAGAGTTATTGATATTTCAACTGTTACATCTGTTATTTAGTTAATAAGGTCTTTGTGTGTATCCTCTTCACCACATATAAATAAGGAACTTTAAATTCAGTAGATATTGGAACAAAACAGACTCATACAGAATTAAAAATCACTTGGGGACAGCAATGCCTGTGGGTTCCTCACAGAGTTACGTGAACAGCTGAATAAAAAAAATGTAGTGTGTTAGACAGGACTTGCCATAAAATATTGAAATTTGTGTTCAATCTCAGTGAAATAAGTCAGACTGTATTCTGGTATCATTAATACCAAATGTTATTTTTCTTTCTTGTAGGACAGAACATGAAATAACTTTAAGGCAACTAGAGCACAATCTTTTATCCATTATAAAGAACACACAAAAATGTCTCGTTGAGTTTGGCTTCACTAGTGTTAGTGCATTAGCTGTACTATCAGGTGCATAAGCATTACTTTATATTCATACTTTGTTCTTTATTATATTACATA
>NW_019060169.1:279535-294412 GCF_000696155.1 Zootermopsis nevadensis | reverse complement strand
TTCACTCGAGTACTTAGCACCGCTATTCTGTAGCCATTATTTCACACGAAATGGACAATTTTTACTAGCGTATTCAAAGTTACTAACACAGCGGTGAGATGTCCTGATGACGTAGAACGTGATACTTCGCTGTTGGTTTACAGCAATTTTAGGTCTCGATAACACGTGGAGCACACCAATAATTCTTTGTTATTGAGCCAAAATTATTAATCAAACCATTCTTATAAGTCTTGATATTTTATGTCGTTAAGTGATCACTATTTAGACATTTTAAATAACAAAATTTACCTCGCAGTTCTCTGGCCCGTGATAACATAAATAATATACCAATTTATCTACCAAATCAAAAGTAATTACCAACCTTGCAATGAAGAAATTTTTTACGTTACGTATTTATTATGTGTGATATTTCGTATTGCAGTTCACGATTAACCTGTTGATGAACACGAAGGATATTTCTGCTGGAACGAAGGATCTCACATTCAAAGTGAACGCGACAAGTGTTGGCAAGGATGTCAACCCCTACGATAATTATAAGGAATTGGTTTTACAACTCGCGATTCAGGCAGACATGGAAATAGTAGGGTGAGAATTGTAATTTCAAAAATTGATTAATTTATTATAAAAAATTTACGTCTTATGATTACCCAACCGGATTTTTTTGTGTGCAACAGTTGGCAACACTAGTGTGTTA
The DNA here is from genome assembly GCF_000696155.1 of Zootermopsis nevadensis. The sequence goes on along the minus strand of NW_019060169.1, from coordinate 293,718 downwards.
GCGAGTGAATTCAAATTTTATGTCAAAAGTCGTTGGGATTAAGTTTAGTTTGTGGTTGTTACTTTTTCTTAAAACAACTTGTTTGTCGTAAAATGAGGAAGAAATTATTGGGTTCGACCAAAATTCTTAATAAACGTCTTTGTTTATTAAGAATTTTGGTCGAACCCAATAATTTACTATTTAATACGACGAATAAATAAAATCCTTAAGTCTTATACTGTGATGTCAGATTGTCTGTGACTGACAAACACGCTGGCTGGTTATTTATAACAAATAAATTCATAAGATAGTAAATCGATTATTCGATATGGAACACAGAATGTTATTTTAATTATTTTAATTATCTTATTTTAAATACATTGTGATTTGACGGAATAACCAAATAATTTAATTTTAACAAAGAAATTACCCTTTACAAATATATTCCACCTTAGATGTTAACCGAGCTATTCTCAAATTTACATCAGTATTTATAATTATTACATAAATAACTCTTTTAATACGTATCTAAGTTTATAAGATAGAAACATTAACTCTACGTTAGTTCTCATATATGTAATCTTGTATAATCAATCTTGTTATATAATACCTCATATAATTGAGTTATCTCGACCAAAACTCGTGTTAAAATTACCGTCTATCAGTAAGGAGGACAGATTCTCACAGATACTGCGTATTAATGTGTCGGTTATCTAAAGAGCCCAAGATTATTGACTCTGATCTGGAAATGTTCTGCTCGTAAACAGGGATTATGAAATCAAAACAAGAGACAATACGTAACAAGAAAAATTTAATTAAGACAAGGGGGCAGTCGCTTATAATATCTTTCGAAAGTCTTTTGTTATATCATATATTTTGCTGTTTAATATTTTGTTTTGATAGAACTGTGAAATTTATATTTTTATTAATTTACGATTATGTCAGCGACTCAACAAATAAGCGTCTAAAATATTTTCCTAACGTACCAAACAGAATATATCGTAAATGGTGTGTTTATAAAATAAAAGTTATGTAGGTTAATATTTCTTAATGAATATTAGTTTCTTATTTTATATTTATTTAAAATATATTTTTTAAGTAATATGCATCTGTAAGACTGGAAAGCGTAGTTGTTTGTAGAGATGCTCAAAAGATTGTCGTAACAAAAGTTATGTATATTATTAAATATGTTATCATTCACTATTTCAACACCCCATATTAAGTGGCGCTAATGTCACTCCTGCCTTTGTAAGTTCTTGCGTTCGGTATGTTGATAATACAAATTGTATAAAATTAAAAGTACGAGCTTTGGGTTACATGAAATGGCACAACGTTTGTAAGTAATTATTAAAAATACTTTCAGCAGTTCTTGAGTTTAAATATGGCGAACAGACACGACTACCCCATATACGTTTGTTTCGTTCATATATGAAATGGATGCAAAATAATGCCCGTAATTAGAATAAAACTGTTTATTGTTACAATTATCCATATTAACTAAGTGAAATAACACATTAATTATAAATGTTCGGTTAATGAAATTCTTAATAGAAAAACATTTCTGTTTGTTTCTTCAATGTATATTTTTTCGTCTACCAAGTTAGCTATGATAATATATAACGTACAATGTTTAATTATATAAGATAAATACATTAATCATTATCTACTAGCCGTCTCGAAAATTTCCCCCAAATATGTGATATTTATAATCCGACATTTTCGCATTCTATTTCATGAATAAAATGTTTACACAATTCGTTCTTTTCTAGCGTTTTATATTTTTTTTTATAAAATACGCCTCCACTTTGCAAACGTTGTGTGAAATATAATTTAATATATATTTTAAATAGCATGCCTTTGCGAACTAACGAAAAATATCAATTTATGAAATAAATGGTGGTAATATATAAATATTGTTTGTCTTACGCCTTGGATTAATCGAGTCCATTAATAGTTTTACTTTCTGGTCGTAATATTAGAATATTATTCGTTCCAGGATATCCAGTCAAGACCAAATAATGTACATGAACAAAGATGCGAAGTATATAAAGGACCTAATGTTCAATCACACATTCCAGGTAATTTTAATCAGCTTTTCCCAGAATGGGAGGTCCCCCCAAGGCATCACTAAATCTTCCATCTAGGGGCAAAGCTGCTAACAATCTACTTACAATAAATACAGGGTGTTTTACAACGTTACAGGGGGTTGAAACGGTGAATGGAAGTCCATATGTGAGGTATTAATGATTTATGGGCAAATGTGTTTATTGATAATTTTACAAATTATTAATAATTAATTAATAACTTACCCTGAAGTCATATGCAGACCAATAATTCTCATGGTTTTAACCGCTGAACATATAGTATGATTTTGAAAAGATTTTAAACACTCTATAAATTGCTAATTACAGGCATCGTATAATTACAGACATACAACTTAATAGAAGTGTACGTTATAGATATAAGTAATCATCAGAAATTATTTTTTTGAAATTGTTAAATTAAATTTTCATTAGTTTGTATATATTGTAGGAATTAAAATGACTTTATTCATATCAACAGAGTCTCGGATTGAAAGAGTAATGGAACCGATGATTTAGGAAAATAAAATTGTAGACGCTAATGTAATTGAAATGAAAAATTAGCTACAATTATATTACCATTTGAGATTCAAATCATCACGTGTGTTTTTAGTTTCAACATTTATAGGGTTTTAGAAAAAAATTATTCAATGTGTGTGGTTTTATTACGCAATTTATATTGGATTTTATGGCGTGATGAGTTCCTAACATCCAGTTTTAAGAAAAATATATTTATTACTAGTTTTTCATAAATTTACTTCGTGAATTTTTTATTTGACTTGAAAAACAGTACATATAAGTTTTAAGGAGAAACAGGTGGATAAAACAGTATTATTTATGACATTGCCCATTGTCTGATTTATAATTGATAAGAATCATAAACGACGTTTTGGAAGTGTGTCAACACAGGAGTATCCCGAAATGTTACGTATATTAAAATGAACCTAAAATCAAATTGGAGAAAATAAGTCATCTAATGCCACAAACAGACACTTAGGGTCTATTATTAAAAATTTTGTGTAAACACATCTCACTTTGTCTTGCGACGAGGTATTTAGCGATATGTATGTACCATGAAAGTATTAATTTATATATTGCATATGAATACAATATAACAGTAGCCATACTGGTTTTTAAATAATTAATTTGTTTTTAATATTATCATCAAATCTACATTTAGGCTCCAAATTCGTCGCTTACATAATGTTTACAAAACAAAATTTTGTACGCATTTCTTATCTCCACACGCGTGCTACATGTTAAGCCCGTCTCTTACATTATTTAATTATCCTTACAACGTAGTAGGTAAAGTGTGAAAATTTGTTCTTTTCTTTTCTCTGGCTCTTTGTTACTTTATTGAGGTGTTGTGAATGTTATTATACCCTTCCCCTGCATTAAATTATAACATTGTGAATTATATATCAAATTTATTTTCACACCATATTCGTTTATCGAAAGTGTCTTTAGACAACGGCTAAACTGACATTAAGTTACATCTCAACTCTTGTTTCTTTACATATTTTCCACAAATACTAAATAATAATTGACTGTCCTTGTGCGTTCAGGTACGGAACCTAGGACCGAGTACAGTAGAGACAGCAGATATTGAATTCCAAATTCCACATCAATATGTCTTTCCGCCTGTACAAGAAATATTCATGAGAGTTTTAGAGCATCAGGTGAGTAATGTTTATTAAATTTAAAGACATTTCCTTTCTGTGACACGTAACAATATAAAATTATATCAATTGGATCTTTTTATATATTATTCTTTCACTTATAGTCAATGCGAAGACATCTACTTTGTTTCAAGGCGTTAAAACCTATTCCATTTACCAAAAGAAGCAAAACCTTCAATAAACACCCTGTATATCGTCTCCAAAAACAGTTTACAACTTACAAAATGGCGTAATAGCAAATATCTTCCGAATGGACACAAACGTATCTTATCTCGACAAGGACAATTACTCATCATGTTTAATGCCTTCGATTTTAAACGACAAATTGTGAAATAAAATTACGTACTGAAGGACTTAACTAAGTACGTAAGTATCCTAGTTTAACTAGTAACTCCGGCAGCTTTATTTGAAAAGATAGAGGATTTTTACGCATTGGATAGTAGGTTGGCTGTAATTTAATTTTAATATTGTCCATAGAATTTTTCAAAGAATTACCTGTACTATTAATTTTATATATTCCCTGTTTATTTTAACGACTGTAATGGCTGAAAAGTGTCGAAAAACATGTTGATAATAAGATATTGTAAATGCGTCATATTGTGATTTATATAGTATTAAAAATATATTAAAATATATAGTCGGTAACCAGCCACGATCCAATACAGTACAGTACATCTCCGATCTCTCATAAACCTGATAGTATATTACTTCTTGGTCCATATACAAAACATTGACATCAATACGAAATACGAAATACAAACATATTAGTGACCTGTGATACTACAACGAATGAAGAAACAATATAAAGGACAAGAACATCATAAGAAAAATGAAGACTAAAAATCATTAAAAATAAAAATCAATAAAAAATCAGTAATTCAGTGAAAAGTTTTAATACATAACACCTGATGATGGCTATATATAGCCGAAACATGTCGTGTATGTTCCACATGTAAATCGAGTACTCGATAGGGAACGTAAAATGATATTTTAATCTTTTAATAATATTATATTGTGATTGACGGCTAATTTTAATATATTTTTAATGTTGATAATAATAAATAAATTGGAATATATATGGAAGGAAGAAATAGTGGTCTAATTTAAGGCCTGAGGAAAATCACAGAACCTAGTTCAGTACGCCTATAGAAGGTCTCCGTGTGGAGATTTGACAAAGGACCTTCCAAATATGAATTAGGAATGCTAACCAATCGACCGGATAGAGTTCGCGACTATTCTGTTGTTTGTAAGTTCAGAAATCTATTAAGGTCTTCTATATTTGAAAAAGAAAACATTCTTGTCTGATTTTTTTAGCTGCAGACATCCGCCGACGTGAACTGTTCTCCGGTGAAGGGGTTTAGGTATTGGAATGCTTCCCACGAAATTCCGATAATCGACCCAGAGTTACCAGATGGTGAACTCGAAGAAGGAATTTTTGAATTGAATAAGAGAAGACCGCCGTCGGTTTCGAAAAGATCCATTTATAGATCTCAATTACTAGAGGATTTCGAAGAGCCCATGTCTACGTCTTCTGTACCAGAATCTGCGCTGTCAACTTCCAATTTCAGCATGCCGCCTTCGAACAGAACTTTATTCCTCAACTGTACTGATCCTAAAGTCGATTGCTTCGTGGTAAAATGTTCTGGAGGACCCTTTTTACCCAACAAGACTCAAACAGTAATTAATTTCCAACTCAGAGCGGACCTTGAAGTTCTACGTAAGTCTTATCGCTTAACGTCTACAATGTCTAACGAAGTCTTAATATGACAATATTTATTGTGAAATTTTCCTATCGAAATGTCTAAAGACTTCGTAACATCAAAACCCCAAAAGACCTCAAGACTATTAACATCGAGACTCTTGTATTGATATAGTTTAGCCCAGTCCATAACCTCACTCCACTCTGGTCAATACGATCGGCTGTCTTTTACGAATTTGTTAATGCCCCTCAAGATGATTATAATCAAAGTATACGTAAATTTAAATCTACGATGATGTTTAATTAAACACCACGACGTTACAGACGTAAAAGAGGCGATACATTTTCAAGGTACCTTAACCTCACTTCTCGATGGTCGGTAAGTTATCACTTGCATACTTTTACAACATCACAAGACTTAAGTCTGAAATTTTGTGACGATGGTGCGTTGTTGAAGCAAACTGTTCTCTGGATATTATTCATCGTCGAAGATTAAATCAAATTAAATGAATAAAACCACGACGTTTCGGAGATGGGAGTCTATCTCCGAAAAGTCGTGGTTTTTAATGATTTTATTGAATCTTCGACAATGGATGATGTTTAGAAAATTCCTTTAATCACGAGTCTTGCCGTCTACACGCACACATTTGTAATGATGGTCGTGAAATTTTCTTTCAGATTCGCAGCTAAATATGAAAGATATAATTCTGTTTTCGTCGTTCGGAAAAGTTTCTATCAGAGACCCAAAGGGCGTTGTACAGCCTGAGGGACATAAGTAAGTTAATTATTATTTTTACATAACGAGGCCCTTGGTGGAATCAGTTTTTTTAAATTATGATCCAGCGAGGGGCTGTTTGAACACGGAAGTCCATCGGAAAATGAACTGGTGAATTACTATCAGCTTTTCAATAAGGAGAATACTTTTTAAATATTTTTTATGACAGAACTTGTGTATTCACGACCAAAGATTATTTAATACATGGGAACAAAATTGGCATATGTCACAAAAACCAACTTACGAAAATTGGAAGAAGTAGTTTATATATTTTTTTAGAATTAAAAATCGAATAACAATGTTTCCCAAGTCGAAATTAGCAAGATGGATATATTTTAATTCTGTTACATTTATTTATTTATCTATTAATAGTCTCTGTGACAAAATGTATCACTCTGGTCACTGACATAAAGAATTTCCTCAAACCCATTCAGTAAAAGGAATAAAGATATTTAATAAACTGAACCATTACATACGTCAGTATTGGCTCTTAGTGAATTAGCGAATAAAGTGCAGGTACTCAAAATTGCCACCGTCAGTTTCGTGGCGCAGTTGACAGCGGCCATTGGAGTTACTCATGTGTTTACATATTTTTGGGAATTTCTACCAGACTACACAGCGCAACAACCCAGAGGACAGCCATCTTCAGACATCGCCGTGAAAACCTCAGAACTTATTGTAAGAATATCAAGTTATTGTTTTAACTTTATTCTCGAAAATATTAATGATATTTCCCCCTTCATCAACAGACCAGACTTCGTGAATGTGCACACTAGATTTATAGGGAAGATCCCAGAAGTCAGTGCGGCTAGTTGGATCATTGTGCTGGCCATCATCTGTGGAATTCTGATACTTTTCCTCATTGCTATGGCCCTATATAAGGTACATATAAATATTTACGAATCATTTAACTTCTACTGTATACGATGTTGAAAACTTAATTTAATTTAAAGTTAATTGAACGTATATGAACAGGTCCCAGTCCGAGAAAAGGATGAAGGATCCTGTTCATATGGACCTGTCGTCAGACAGAACACTAAATAATAATAAATATAAAATTTTAAGACAGTAATTCTTTGTCTTGTATTTAAGTATCCGTTAGTTTTACCCTGTACTGGGCCTCACAAATCTCTTACAATTCCCTCTCTTACCTCTAAATTATTATATTTATCCACGTGTTTGCCTTTAATGTTCTATTCTCTCTCACCATCTGCTATTATTTGATTTCATAAATATTTAAATTCGTGTATTTGTTTTGTTGCTTTATTATCGATAAAACTCGTACGTCTTACTAACTCCTTATTTTTAAAATTATTTTGTGTTTTTTGAACAGGCATATTTACGTCATTTTTAATGCAGATCTTATTTTAAAATCGACGCCATTGACAAATTATTTTTTTCCGATACAGACTTAAGTATTTCTGACCCAAATGTTAAGGCGTCATATGACGGATTTTACTGTTACTAGAAAACGACATCTTTTAAAAAATCAATGTCTCTTTTTGTAGGAATTACAGAACTTTGTATTAATTTATAGACACGGACTTGAAATTTAAATTTACGTGTGTGCTATTTTTTTCAGATTGGTTTTTTCGAACGTGGAAAGAAAGAAGAACTTCAAGCTCTAAAAAACGTTAGTATCTAATGTTTTATTATAATCCTCTCCATACTATGAAAGAAATATTTCACATAATCAAAAAATTGTTACCCTTTTAGGTGGTTGATAACGTATTCGAAAACTAACTTCTTCTTTGATCTCGTAACAATTCAGAATACAAATGTGGCTTTTATCTGACATATATTCTAAATGTATATTAAAATTCACCCAGGACATGCACTTTTGTTAATGGGAATTTATTTGCGCAGAACGGAAAACTTTAATGACCAATTTATCACGTGAGATCTGAAGTTTTTTAACAACAGCAAATAAGTCTTGTAGATAGCACCAACGATTTGGAGGAACACACTGTCTCCATCTTTAGAGCTTAAGTTTTATAGTTTCTTCAGTAGAAATCAGTGAATGTTTAAAGTTAAAATATGAGAATTTCTTATTACATATATTTCAATGTAAGTATTGGATCATAATTATTGTGTAACAAAATAAAATATAATATTATTCTTATATTATATATAAGTCTATGTTGTATAGTAATATTTAATTAGACTTTCATTAATAGAAATGAATGTAAGCTTATTATTATAAATAATTTTCTAGAGCACGGACGTAATGAGGGAAAATATATAATTTAATATAAATATACGTAAGTTTTAGGTCGGATTTGAAGTTCACATCGATGTGAGTACGAGTCTTTTGTGTTGTAGCGCCGAGTAATCTGGTATAAGTTTACAAAAGTTTCAGATGTCGTTGCTGCCTCCATCATCAGGGCGATCAGGAAGATACCAAAATCATTATAACTTCACTTTAATTTGATATTAATATTATTTTATTTTCTAGATATTCATTAATCTTCAACAGTTTCATAATTAAGACATGTATTTATATTTAACTGGGAATTAATGCGTGGATTGTTGAAAATAAAAAAAGTTACGATATTTTATTTTCAGGCTGAGGTGCCTGCTGGTGTGGATGAAGGAAGCAACTTTCAGGCTGAAGTTATTTCCGGTGACAATTTATGAAGTCGCTGAAAATTATCTGTTAACATCTGTCTTGATTAAAGTAGGTTACACTTTTTAAAGTATGATATTTTGAATATTTTTATATGTAAAAAGTATTAAGATTGGTGCTTTTACGATTACTGTAATAACTAATTTTTAATTACAGGATTATTAACTTCCATGCTTAAACACTAATTTTCCTTTACTACAGATATTTTTTACCACACTGTGGTGTACCCTGAAAATAATTTTGAAACGTAATTTAATGTTTCGGAATAAAACAGACATAATTTTCATCGGAGTAACAGTGTTTGATATTCTTAAACCGGAATGTATATGTAAGATAAATTTATATTACAAAGTATTTATATTTATAAGAAATAGGCCTCTGGTAAGCTTATTCTACTCCCCTACAGAAAGTTCCTTCCGGTTCCTGTAAAAAGCGTAACGGATATGCTAACCTAACATAACCTAACTTATGATAGTCGTGGAACAGCTGAGCTTGGCTGTGTGACGTAGGACGAGAGAGTCATCGACCCAGACAACATAGCTCGAGAGGCCAGCTGACTCGAAATCGGAACCCGTTTCACCAGAGAACGAGAGAGAGAGACTGTATAGTACGGGTACTGGTTAGTTATTTTTTCTGACACGTGGTGGGTGAAAGTAAGGCATTTCCACATTGACGACGAAGAATTAACTTAATTACATATGATGTCTGTAATTTTTATAATACATTTTTAAGTAACTAATGCTGTAGCGAATGTTTTGAAGTAACTTAAAAATGCATTTACGCAAATTATTTCATTTGTTTATCGAGGTAAGCTAAAAAAATTCGGTTTATGTAAATTTGTTCGTAAGTATTTTATAAGAGTTTGAAAAATATTTATGATTTTATGTAAAGTTGTATATAGAGTTCAATGAGAGCATAATTAAATAACAGTGAATTAAAAAGGATCTGAAAGGAAGAGGTCATGACCTAATTCAAGGTACTATTACTGTAATTGGAGGGAGTGGGGAAAACCTCGAAATACCTTATTCAGGATAATCAGTCTCCATACCCAGATTTCAAATCAGTACTTCACGAATATGAATCAGAAATGCTAACCACTCGACAATTACTTTAGCTATAAAGTTCTGTTCGAACTAAAGTAATTGCTTATAAAAAAAACATGGCGTCGAAATATAAATATATTCAGTTGAATTTATTTATAAAATTTAAATGATTATGACGTTAAATTTGATCTTTAACCACGTCTAATTTTGACTTGCAATCATACGATTTATTGCTAGTATTTTTTAAGTTGCGTAGCTGAATTTGAAGAATAATTAGAAATGATGATTTCCATTTCCCGTAATTGTGACAGTGAACTGAGTTAAATCATCATCAACTCATACGGATTAGGCCTTGTGCCATGTTTGATTTGAGAATTACTTTCGAAATTATGGATAAATTTTGAACTTAGGCAGGACTTTTATACTTCCATAAACTAAACAACGGGAACGTGATTTATCGATCTTATAAATCTTCTAAGCCAAGTTACCAAAGATAAGTAGTCTTACCCCATCGCTACGTAATTTTCTATTGAGTAGGTTACAATAGAAAGTTACATAAACTTGAGGTTAAAATATTATGGCGATCGATGAAATAAACTATAATAAATTCTTAAGGTACTAATACCTCAAACTGATTATAGTTCAATTTCAGGTTTTTGTAACAGTCGAAGTATGTTATTACTTTAAATTAATTGTCATTCTTACGAGGCGCGTCCTCAAAGTAAGTTTCCCTGGGGCCGTTTACAGAAACAAAACACAATTTCATGGAAATATTTATTGCAACAGATACAGCAAGTGTCCAGCTATTTTTCAACATATTCGCCACCGGAAGTGAGACATTTGTCATACCGTGGGACCAACTTTTGAATACCTGTGTCGTAGAAGTCGCCCGCCTGGGATTGGAACCACTGTGTGACAACCATCTCCGCCTCTCTGTCATTCTCAAAACGCTGACACTGACCGGACAGGAATTTCTTGAGGTGTAGGAAAAGATGGAAATCACTGGGAGCGAGATCCGGGCTGTAGGGTGAATGATTAAACACCTCCCAGCTGAACTCCTGCAGGAGACTTGCTGTCCGTCGAACCGTGTGCGGCCTAGCGTTATCACTGACCGCACTTCACAGGCGGCGGGAGCTGGAATAAGAACCTCCATCTTCAACAGCTGCAACGATGCTACTGTGAGAACGCGGGAAGTGCCGTTAGTGCATGCGCCATGCTACGTCATTGCTCTATCACGTACGCACAGTCGCTTCGCGCAATATAAGGTTTGCTAGCTGTGGGACGAGTGGGAAACTTACTTTGAGGACGCGCCTCGTATATTTATTCCTTTCCCTTTAAACGTAATAACTTTTAGAACAGTTTATCTAAAATCATTTTGTAATTTTTATTTAAAAAACAGATATACCGCGGTTAATACGCCTCCTTCCCGATAATCACGAGTCTACTGCATATTATATTTCTTACATTCATATCAGTTTATCTAAATCATTCACATTAATGTTGCTATTCTGTTCTGATAAGAATTACATCATTTATCTGGCATGCAATTCACATAACGAACAGCGTAAACTTCATACAGTGAAATATTAAGAGATTTAGCTATAATTTTAATTAACACCTGAATTTTTATTTTATACAGAGTAATTTAAATGAGAAAAAATGTTTTATTCTATACTTTGGTTTGAAAAGCAAATATTTGTTTGAGATACCAAATTGTTTACGTCTGCAAACTGGAGCGTGGGAGACGAACTTGGCCTTGATTTGGGTGGGAGTCGATTCTCCGATAGATCTGAAGTAGCTTTATTTTTTGTCTTGAGTCATGCACTGAAGTTCACGAGTCATAACGCGTGTGTGTAGGAGTACCAACTTAACAAAGTTTAATCTTTCTTGTCATTAAATAACAGTAACGCCGATTAAAATCTTCCATGTTGTAGCATCAACTATAGAATAAAAGACTTAGCACATAACTGCGATAAAATCTGTAGGTTTCGTGTCCTCAGAGGTCTGTGACTCACCTTTCGACTTTATCTTGGAATACATGCCTTCCGGTGTGTGTGGCCATCCCGTGTTGATTTTAGTAATCGTTGTGTAGACAAAAGGAACTGTAAACTGCAATTGAGCTGCCATTAGTCAAAGGATCCTCCCCCCAACCTTTCAATTGTTTATTCTCTTTAGTTTCTGCGCATCCCGCACTGCGCAAGATCAGTTTTATGATTTATACAATAATCGGGGATACATTTGTCGTATAAGCAAAGTTCGTGTTTAGTTAATTGAAATAATAAAATGTTTCTATTCAAGATATTTATTTTCTGTAGTCAGTTGTACAAATAGATGGGAACTCGTCTCGTGTGACATTGACACGCCGAGTTGTTTTCTGTCATTCCCACCAGTTGCGTGTTATTCGCTGTGCTATATCTCGGTATTCATTTGTGAAGGGGAAGTATTTGAAGTTCGGTTCCTGTTGCCTAGGTGAGCACCTATCAAATAATGTTAGTTTATTGATGAGATAACACTGAAGTACAGTTAAATGTATCAGTTCTCGTACCCCTTGAGGTCTTGATATATATTTTTCTTTTGCGAACTCTGTGAGTTAGAACAGAGAACAAAAGAAGTTCCTTAAAGTAATTTTCCAGTCAAGTTTGCTTGTAACAAATCTGTCCATTTCCAGGGACAGTGTTTTAAATAAATATTTTTTCAACGAAAATTATTTCCAATAAATGACACTAACCTCAACTTGCGTAAGAATTGAGCTACATAGAAAATTCCATAAACAGACGTGGGTTTTTACTGTTGGTGGCAGACTCTGTCAACAAATGAAGTCCGTACAGATTTATTTGTTAGGAATGAGGTTAGATTCCACCATGGTAATTGTTGTAAAACCAAACATAATTGCTACTACCATTGTTACTAATTTGTTCTTCCAAGTTTAAAAAAGTTTCGTAAGTATGATTTTTTTTTTAAACCTTGAAGAATAAATTAATTAAATTTAATTTTAAGTTCATTATCATATTTTAACTATTATCTAAATTATACCCAATTGTTGGTAATAATCTGATGTTAACAAATATTTGATTTTTTTAATTATTATGTTTAATTTTATATAATAATTAAATAAATACTTGTCTTGACTGTAGCAGATAGGATGTGTCTGTAAAATTGTGTGTTCAACTCGGTAATAGTTTATTATTTGAGCACCGGAAGTAATACTTATTCCACAAACTCAGAAAGAACATCGTACTTAACGCCGTGTTGCAGAAACTTTTGTACGACTTCTAAACATAGGGCGCGCTGAAGTTCTTCGTTATCGATCAATCGCGTGGCGTATAGAAGCAGTACCTGTGACTTCCTGTTTATATAAATCGTTCTTCGGTGATGCAGTGTTTAGTGATACAATTTCTGAAATACGAATTGTATGGATAATATAATTTGAAGTAAGGTGAACTTATTGAAGGTGCAACGATCGAGATGTGTTTGTTTCGAAAGTGGTTTTGCTGCTTTGCTTTGAATTCACTGCTTGTAGTGCGTGGATTTAATCTATCTCCAAAACATGCAGTAGTTTTCAAGGATCCGAGTGGACAGGAAGGAAGTTATTTCGGTTTAAGCGTAGCTCTTCAGCTAGATAACTGGTAAGTAAGTTACACGTCACTATAACCTGTATTGTAGGAACTCAGCATATCTGGCTACTGACTACAGATTAATGGGGTTTGATCCCTGCATCCATACCACCTCTGGGGCCTACCTAACCTCCAATTTAATATGTTAATGGTTTAAGAAGTAGCCGGTTCATGACGCTAAATGCCAATTCCATCTTGTGTCGAGGTCAAACACGAATAGAGACTGATGCCATTAGAAATGCAAAGAAAGCCAAATTTATTTCTTGAAGTTTATTAATATATTTATTGCGATGATTAAAATATAAAAATGGAGGTTTTGAGTTTAAAGTAAGCCCACAGAAAAATTAAGGTTCTTTAAGGGAACATGGTCATACTAAACATTTATATTTTTTATTATATATTAAGTATATATTAAATCTTGTCCGTCTAATCACAATAATTCTTATTAAATATTAAAATATTACAATAATTAACATTTCAACATTTAAAATATTTAAAATATTAAATGATGTTCTTTATCGAAATATTCGATTTATATTAGACCATCATTTTTCATGTTTCACGACATGTTTCAGTTCCTAAAAAAAACATGAAAAATGATGGTCTAATGTAAATCGAATATTTCGATAAAGAACATCATTTAATATTTTAAATATTTTAAATGTTGAAATGTTAATTATTGTAATA
>NW_019060169.1:262945-278656 GCF_000696155.1 Zootermopsis nevadensis | reverse complement strand
AATATTTTAATATTTAACAGAATTTTATTGTGATTAGACTGACAAGATTAAACAAATAAACAAATTAAACAGATCTGTAAAAACAATTGTTTTTTTTCTGATTATATTTATATATGCAAGTTTTTCTTTGACTCTGGTCCTGTTAAAAATGTATAAATTAAAATATTCGATTAACGTTTATTTTAACTTTTTAAACCTCCAAGAACGAAAAACAGTATAAATATTTTAAATTACAAATGAAATGACAAGTCTTTGCTTCAATAAGAAGAAATTTGAACTGCATCACTTTTGTCAACACTAAATAAATTTAGGCTTGTCCGCGGTATCTAATCACTTGAGAAATTCTTTGAGTAAATAAAATAAGCTTTCACAATGAAAGGTTTTGTTTTGGGGCACGGTTATCCGTACACCTGCACTTAGTTTGTGGTATTTTGCTTTGGTAAAAGAATCTAAGAAAGAATGTCGTAACATCTAGTTAGGCCTTATAAAAATACATAAATTTCCCTTTCATTTCAACTTTAAGTAAATTAATATATTTACGATGGTAGTAATGTTATGTCTTGTTGCTATTCACAAATATAAAAAACTATTTGAATAAAACACCAATTAATTAATTAGTTGCATCAGACTATGTTTTATTATAATAGTATTTATAATATATTTACTTATTATTAAAAATATATTAAAATTGGCCGTCAATCACAATATAAGATAATTAAAAGATTAAAATATCATTTTACGTTCCGTATCGAGTACTCGATTTACATGTGGAACATTTACGACATGTTTCGGCTATATATAGCCATCATCAGGTGTTATGTTATAAACTTTTTAACTGAATTACTGATTTTTAATGAATTTTTAGTTTTCATTTTTCTTATCATGTTCACGTCCTTCATATTGTATCTTCATCCGTTGTTGTGTCACATGTCACTAAAATGATATTTTAATCTTTTAATTATCTTATATTGTGATTGACGGCCAATTTTAATATATTTTTAATAATATTTAAATAAATCACAATATGACGCACCTACAATATCTTAATATCTAATATATTTACTGTTAATGACCATTAATTATTCATTACTTTTGTTCTGAAAGTTAGTTATGATAGACACATACGTGGCATCTGCCATCACACAGCGCCGCGTAGTTGACGAATGTGTCACTAAATATAACATGACCGAAGTTTGTGATGTTATGGCGCTGATTTCTGTTGGCAATCTGTGAATGTACGAGGACGGTAGCCTGTTGGCCAGATTTCTTACATTGGCCATATTTCCCTTAAGTTCTTTACTAAATAGCACAAGAACTCTGGAAACTATAATCTTTTATACTAGGATATAATAATTCACGTAATAATTACGGAACTTAGAGCAATATCTGAACTGAAGTGGAACGTTCTCAAACACCCTCAGTCTATGTTCTACTATAGAAGGTACACAACCCCAGGTAATATTAGCTGACGTATTATTACAATGATATACTGCAGACAAACAGCACATTTCCTAAGATTTCTTTAGAAACTGTAATGTTAAAAATCAACAAATTAGTGTGCAACAGTGGAATTTAAACCGTAAGTAAGAAGAATTAAAAACGAAAAGTAATATAAAATATATATATATTCTACAGCATAGGGCGTAGATAAGTTAATTTTGTACAACACCAGACATAGAAATTAAAATGTTAAGAAATGTAAATAATGTTAAAGAATGTTAACACTTCGAACAGCGTTTGAGACGTTCAAATGGAATGTGGAGGTATTTGTACGTAAAATGAGAGACTGTTAATGACCAACCCTTGTAAAGGCTAACACTGAAAGCATGATTTGTGCGGCCGAAATTTATCTGCAAGAAATAAAGTAGACGTCAGGTTTAACATTAAACTTGAATGTGTGTGAAGTTAGTGGATCATTACAACGACAAACGTCATGGATGTTATTCATATACCACATTTTTTTACAATTAAAGGTACTACAAGATGTTTCTTTCTGTCGTGTCTGAAGGCGGCGGCCATCAAACTACTGCAGAAAACTTTTAATCTAGCAGGCTCGAAATATCCTCGTAAGCGACAACATGAATACAAAGTAAACAGATAAGAGACGACCCGACGACCCACTGTTCGACAAAGATGCATAGATTCTAGAATAGGCGACAAATCATAGAATAACTGATGATAATGTATTCTACAGCTGTCATTCTAGGGTAGATAATACTCACTGTGGGTAGAAGAGATACGAGATTGTGGGAGAATATGTTTTGGTAACGCAAAAGAAGACGATCCATAATACGAGGTGCGATCGGAAAGTTTCAAGACTGCGCGTATAAAAACCCGTACACTTATCTCAGGTATTGAATTCATCCATCACCCTCGAAGTAGTTCCCCTGGGAGTGAACACAACGATCCCAGCGCCGCTGCCAAGCCTGGAAGCATCCCTGGAAATCTTTCTTTGTCAGCCTGTCAAGCACCATCTGCGATTCTGCCTGAATCTCTTCTATCGTCTCAAATCTCCTTCCCTTTAGCTGAATTTTCATCTTTGGGAAGAGGAAGAAGTCACACGGAGCTAAATCCGGCGAATAAGGAGGGTGCAGGATGACGGCCATGGTGTTTGAGGCTCCCATAGTCTATCCCAACAATGTCGCACAAGTCGTTGATGGTACGACTTCGATCTTCGTAACATTTTCGGGCGTTGTGCTCGAAGATGGTCGTCCAGAACTCTCGTCATCATCGACAGAGGTTCGGCCGGCCCTTTTTAAAACGTGAATGCCACACAAACGTTTGTGCACGACCCATTGCGGACTCCCCAAATGCTTGCTTTAGCATTTCATAGGTTTCCTTAGCCGTTTTGGCGAGTCTTTGGCAAAATTTGATGCACACGCCATTCCGAAATCGCAGGAGGGTCGGTGTAATGCACTACCAAAACGCCCGTAACTAAGAAACAAATGCTAATTCGATGATGCCGGCTGGCACACTGATTCACTATGAATGTAGGCCGCACCCCCCTAGCGGTAGAAGCTCGTACTACATCCGGTTCGCCCTCTATTGACACAGTCTTGTAACTTTCCGATCGCACCTCATATTATCTTAGAGTCACCCAGAATGACACGTCGTTGTTAGTAACGCAATATCTAAGCTATTTGAAGCAAGAGGTAAACTACGTTATACGAGAGCACAGCTAATCCTTGCTGCATCACATATATTGGCTCAGGCCAGTATCAAATGTCCTCCGTCTCTCAGATGTCTCACAGAAAACACAAGATTTTTATCTTTCAAAAATTATTTCGTTAATTACCTTGTAACTTCAATGAAAGATTGGTAATCATTTCTCCTCGTACTAGGGGTTTTTGTAGTGTGTTTTTTTTCCAGATAGGTGTCAGGGTTGTTTTTTGCAGGTTGTTGGTCGGGGCCCCCCGAGGGAACTCAACTTACGAAAACCACACACAAATCATAGAACCTGGAGTCCTGTACCAGTGCCAACTGGAGGGAGATAAGAAATGTGTACCCCAGCTCCTTGACTCAGAACGTAAGTAAACACGCATTTTCATTTTTATTTGAATTTCAATTGCCAAGTTCTAACTGGTAAATTGCTAGAATCATAAAATGTATCACCATTTAGACATTTTCGTGCAACTTTTCTGTAAAAGTGGTACATAATTTATTATTAAAAACAGACTAATTTTTAAATGGCCCGTGAGATTATCACATCTCATTATGGGCGTCCTTATGATTTCTCTGTCAGAATGAGTCCGGATGTAACATGAAAGTCGGACTATTTCATTAGTCCTCTTATCTGAGTTGGCAACACTGATTTATACTCCGGCATTAAAATAAAGTGGGACAAATAGAAATATACCAAACGCCGTATCAGGGAACAAAATAATGAGTAACTTAATTTACAGATATTAGATGTATACAGAATTAAAATTTAAAAAAATTATTTGTCCTTGTGTGTAGTTGAAAGTTCCTAAACACAATTCTAAGTTTTTACTTAAGTGTTAGGCTCTAAACTCAATTTAAAATATATAGACTATACACAAATTAGGTTAGGAAGGTAATTTTAACATGTCTTTACTCGAAGACAGGTAAAAGTGACAGAGAAACGAGGAGGCAACTATAGGTTGGACATGTAGATGGAACTTATGGAAACAGATTGTGAAGAGGTGAAATTGTTAGAACTGACTAACAAAAATGTGCTCAGCTTCCGGTATAGCTGTTCCGAAATTTCGGCGTATAACAGAGATTTAGGAAGTTACTAACTGGATTCTCAAGTAAACTTATTTTTTCAACCGGTTATTGAAAGCTGTTCCTCTGCCATAATTCTGGATCGTATATTAATCCCTAAAAGCACTCTAATAATTGTACCAACTGCTTTAAATTCAACAACTCTGTAGAGCGTCTATACGGGTTATTTTCAAACTACTCACCGATTATTTCCTTAGCCACCCAGAACACCACTGTCACGCTCCGCCGTTAAACACGTAACACAGAACAACACTTGCACTATGGCATCCGTCTTACAGCCACGGTAATCGCGGCAGACCCTGATTCTTATTCGGGAAACCCCGGGTTTGAGTCCCAAACAGAAGACCAACTGTCATAACTGAGACATTTCGTGATCTCTCTCATTTGTTCCGGGCGGAAATGCCTTAAATTATGGCATACCGCTTCCTTTCACATTATTTCCAAGATATTATTTTATTTATTTTGTGTTCTGTCTGACGACAGGTCCATATGAACATGATCCTTCCATCCTTTTCTCGGACTGGGACCTTTTCATATACGTTCTTGGCAGATGATCCAGAGGTGGTTTGCCATTGCCTTCTTCTGTGTGTGCATGGAGTAATTGTTGGGATGCCACGGAGAAACCGGGGAAGCCCCCGGAGGAAAACTCCGTGTTGCCTAGACCACGGCCTTGCCCAACACAAGTTATAAATTCGGGCACCGCCGGGAATCGAACCCGAGACCCCAGGATTACAAGGCCAGCGTTCTAACCTCTAGACCATTATTAGGACAGAGATTTTGTAATATTTATCTTTTACGAACTGTTCAATTACATGTATCTGAAAACAAGAAACCGCTTTTCAATAACCAGCTTCTATTTGCAAAGAACACTGAGCTCAATAAGGAAAAGTGACTGCATATATTTGTTTCTTTGATATACAGGGTGGGTGGGAAGTAAGTAGACATTAAATAATCGCTATACATTGGAAATATAGAGATTATAACCATTTCTCAATGCCTACTTACTTCTCACCCACCCTATATTTATTTAATTTAAAGTTTACAAAATAACTAGAATCTAAATGTCCATGGAATCGAAATAATATCGTCGTCATTATTCATTTCGCTACAGCAGGACATATGAATCATACGTGGGAAACTTACGTAGATATAAAAGCATTTGTCACAAAGTAATTTTAATTTAGTCACTGTTTTAAAAACAATTATTTATAACATACGCTAAATCTTGAAGCATAATTATTAAAAATTGCACAGAAGATGAGTATTTGTTATAAGACGAGGACATGAGCGAGTGGGACAAAACAAGAGTAGAAACCACAGAAATTTGAACCTTTTAATCATCAGCCGGATATACATGATTTGGTACAAATTCGTTAGAAATCCAAAGTCCATGTGTATTTGAAATTTTAACAAGATGTGTATATAATAAGTAACGTAGGTGACCAAAAATTGTTCAAAATTAGAATGATCCTTTTGAAAACGTCCCCAAATATAAAATTCTTTATCTTTTATCTTAACACAGAGCATGAATTGCTTATAAAACATGCTGAAAATGCCTCCAATTGTTCTCCAATTACACCAAATCTCTTGACTACGTTCTTCGTGTTTCTGATAACATTTTCAGTGTTTATTCTTAGTTATTTTATAATTCTTTGGATAATCTGGTACACGTTTTATCCAGTAAAACCTCCCACAAACATCAGGGGACGTTATTTACTGGGATCTGCGTGGCCATAATCCCTCACCGAAAAATTCCTCCGGCATACGAACTGCTGACTAATTTCGTCAAATTATAAAAACGAGGGTAACTGTAATTACCGTGCATTGCAATGAATACGGCTTTAAGTGGATAAACCTACATAACCGTCCTTAACAGGAGAAATGGCTTATCCGTTAGAAACGGTGTGCTGTTATACAAGCAGCTCATCCGTCCTATGATGGACTACGCATGCCCGATCTGGAGGTCAACTGTTTGCGGCCACGTTCTAAAGCTTCAAATGTTACAATCCAAGTGTCCAACGCGCTTTGGTACGTTAGTAACAGGTAAATTCACGAGGATTTGGGGATACGGGAACCCCTTGGTCCGGCAACTCGAGAGGCATTCGTGCCGAACGATGGCTGACCGAGGTCACCCACGGGCAACCGAGAGGGACTGATGCTCAGCAGGCAAGCCGAGGCTGTCCCCAGAAGACGGCCAAGTCAGCGCAACGAATGGTCTGTCCACTCGGCTACCCTGATTGAGGTTTTCCGTGCTTTTCCTCAGTTGTAAGGCAAATGCCAGGGCATAATTCAAGAGGGGCACGGCCCGCCACCCCCAATCACGGCGGCCTTCAGCTGAAGTGATCCTACCCCCTCTGGGTTCAAACCCCAGAGAACCAACCAACCAAAATCCTTTGCACAAGGGACAAGTTGCCTGATGGGATAACCTCTCATCAGCAGCACGACGAAACCTCCGTTAGCGTAAGCAAATTCCCGTATTAGTTTTAAGTCTCTGTTTACCATTTCCAGCAATGCGTCTCGTACGCAGGAATGGTGTTACCTAGGAAGGGACGATGTCTGGCGCTTCCGCAGGACTCCGCCCTTAGTTGGCTTTTTGGTTGGTTGGCTTACATAATAATTAGGGCACAAATAAAGATATTAAGGAAATAATTTTGATTAAAACATTAAGACTGCCTTATACGTAAATAAAAAGTGGAATCATGAATAAATTTTGTGATGTTACAACCGGAGTTACGTCTTGAATCAGTTCTCGATTATTAATATTGACGTACTGATGAAAGTTATTTTATACCTCACCCAATACACCGCTGAACACCGTCTTTCATTTCGGGTTACTTAACAAAACTGTAAATTATAATTTTTCCAGGGCATCGACATTCATTCCCCGTTTACATTAAAGTGTGTGAAAACAAGAAAATAATTACATAATGGATTTTTCAGCCATCTACCGAAAAAGAGTAGTTGTAAATAATACATTTGTCTATTCAGATATTAAATTTTGACATTGCATTAAAATGCAGACGAAAGCTGATGCTTTACAATATTTAAATCTTCAAATTTTACGTAAGAGGGGGTATTAAATTAACGTATTGCTCCTTTTCTAAGTTTCGATATCGTTTTCACTAATCACATTCAACAGTAATTATGCTACTATTTATATATTAGGTATTAATTACATTCAATAAAAATTTATATACATTTTGCTCATTTCTGTTCTCCACTACTCACTTATTCTCATTATATAAATTCTGTGATCTAGTGTCTTATCTGTTTTGCATATTTTCTTCTCATGTTCCTCTAAATGTTTTAAATTTCTTAATTTATTTAAACTTTTATTACAAAAATATATATTCAGTAGCAAGTTGCCTTTAGGTATAAATGCCCTCTAAATTTTATAAAATCTCTTTGTAAGGAATTTATGTCATGCAGATTTTTATTTCCAGGAAACAACAAAAATTCACAAAGTAATTATTTACAACACAAAGATAACTCCTGGATTGGTGGTTCTGTGGACGTAATTGATAAACAAAATGGAAAAATTGTGGTAAGTTTCATTACGAAATTAGTATTCATTGGATAGTTCGCAAAATCACGTAGACTACTATTTTCAAGGTCGTGTTATGTATTATAAGGTCCCAAACGGGAAGAGGTTGTCCATAGGCCAAATCGTTTTATATTTCCAGAACTTTAACTACAACCAGTCGATTCCATTAATTTCAAATCTTTGTGTTCTGTTATTGAAGTTTTACTTAAAATCGGGTAGGATTTTATTGCAAATGAATGTAATAAGTCTTCTTGAATGATCAGTTATGTGAGAATAACTCGAATATCCAACATTTTGAGATTATATATTTCTCCATTATCAGGGGTTGATGTGTTGAGTAAAAAGTAACTCTTATGTTTATTCAAACAGCTCTTTAAACCCATACCAATGGTGTAACTTAATAAAATAAAAAAACCCTATTTTAAGTATAGAGAGTTCCCTAAATTTTGCACAGCTATTCGTCAAAGAAGATTTCACTGAAAACAAACAGGTTATAAGAAATCTAATTGGGCCTATAGTAGATGGCTTTTTTCTGGGTTGTTACGCACTGTAGTCTGGTAGAAGTTTACCATCATGAGGGCATAGACCTCTGAAACGTCGGTAAACTTCTACCAGACTACAGTGCGTAACAACCCAGAAAAAAGCCATCTTCGTACTCAAAGCAAAGAGAACCTCAAATCATACGGGCTTATATTAGATTAGATGGAATTATATCAACAACATTTAGGGTAACGCAGGAATTATAATAAACATTTTCAAATATCTTATACACTGAAAGTTTAATTTGCGAGGCCAGGCTTATTTAGAACGACACATGTAAGTACAAAGCATCATAAATGTTCTAATAAAATTTCTATGAAAATGTCACATTTCACGTTTTTATTTAAACTTATTTTTAAGTGTTAACATTATATTTTGTGTAAATAATCAGTATACCATAATTTATAAGTAAGTTTCTTAACTATGTGTTTTATGCAAATAAAATTGTTTTGCCTGCAATCAGATTTGAACACACAACCATTGAATCAGAAGACCAATAATTAATTAATCACGAAAAAGTTAAATAAATATCTGTTTCGCCCCTCTAGCCTTGCAAATTCCACAAAAATATCGCATTTCATAGATTTTTTAGACTTCATCGACTGTAAGACACATCTTTAATCATACAGCATAATTTTTCGACATCGGTTCTTAGATATAATGAAATGCTAATGCACCACAATTTCAGAAATTTTAAAATGCGAAAAAAAATCTTTGTAAAATCGAGCAAACACTGTGATAATGTGAATTTTATTACTGACGATTTCATCTTTACTCGTTAACAAACGTTGCTAATGTTCACAATCATGGCGAAAGTTCCACATAGATTATTTTTAAACATGTACTTGAATAATGTACAGTTGCACAGTTTAAATAGGTACATTGGCACGGATATAAACATTGCCCCTTACTCAGTATGCAACTAGGCACTAATAAGGTTACAGAGTTTAGCCAGGTTAAATGAAGGAGCGAACTGTTTGTCAGTGAGAATTTTCGTAACCGTAAAATATTTAATCAGAAGACACCAGATGTTTAGACAAGATTAAATTAATTTTAAAAGTGTTTATTTTGAAACACAGCAAATGTTGCATTTATCAGAACACGTATGGTACCTCTTTGGAAAAACATATCAATATGTTGAAAGTTTTATTCAGGCTGAAGAGACGTTCTAGGTACCTCTTTGGAAAAACATATCAATATATTGAAAGTTTTCTTCAGTAGAGACAAAAATAAATTTTGGAAGATACCACAATGAGTCTCTTGTCACTAAGAACATGGCTGAAGAGACGTTCAAGTTCCATCATCAGAGCGATCGCCCTGATGATGGAACTAGAAAGGACCTCTGAAACATCGATAAACATCTACCACACTACACGGCGCAACAACCCAGAAGACATAAACTCGTATCTCAAAATAGGCTTATGTACTATTTAGCTTCACAGTGAATGAATTTTATACGCATTAAGAAATCTGTATATCAAAACGCAATTGAGCCCATGAATCAACACATTTGGCCCCCGATAGCTTTTCAGTAAAAACTGAGTTGGTTAGCGTGGTCAGAAAATTTCGGGTGTGATTCTGCATGTTACTAATATAAAAAAAGTACTAAAATCTGTTAGTATGACAACTAATAACCTAAAGACGGGAATAGAGATGATCTCTGAATCGTAGATCACATGAGAAATATCTCGGACAATTTTCAGTTTCTAACATGAAATTTGTATAATTAATCAAAAAATGTCAAACACCTCTAAATAATCATATAAATTGAATTGTGTGATTTTACGTGGTATTTATACGTCTCGTGTTACCCTACCATTAAGGATATTGAACCAGATATATTAATATTTATTTAACTTTTACATAATTTCATTTAATTAGGTCTGCGGGCCACGTTGGGCGAACCTATTTTACTCGTCAAAAGGACACGGATTTGTTAATGGAATCTGTTACGTCACAAACACATCGAGTCCTGAAAAGAATTCTGAAAAACTGATGCCACTTATTAAACCCTCCGGTAAGTTAAAATACAATTGAAAGTTATTCGTTAAAATCAAATCCTGCAATTATAATTAATAATCCGAAAGTACTTTAAATTTAAACAACTGAATTCCTGAAAAGTGGAGGTACTTTTCAGTTCCTTATAATATATTAGTGTCCAAGTAATCTTAGTAAATACAGAATGTTCCAGAATTTAAAACACAACTCTAACATAACTTGTAAATTTGGCGATATCATGTAACGATACAAACGAGTTGTTTTAGAATTTGTGAGAATTAACATACAAAGCAGTTTTTCAGTAGATTCTAAAAATATCCACCATCTTCTCGAACACAAGTGTCCTCCGAAAAGTAATCAACAATTTATTAGACATTACAAGTAAATCAGTCAGTGGAACGAGAAGCAGGAGTTTGTGGACAAAGAAGTTGATTTTTCATTTGATGGAGAGAAAATACCAAGAATAATTCGGTATACGAGAAAATGTGATAAAATTTTTGAAAGAGGCAATGAAACTTCACAACGTGACTTTTATTTGTAGTGTTCTGTCTGACGACAGGTCCATATGAACAGGATCCTTCCATCTTGCCCAACACAAGTTATAAATTTGAGCACCACCGGGAATTGAACCCGGGACCCCAGGCTTACAAGGCTAGTGTTCTGACCGCTAGACCACCGTGGCGGTCACAACGTGACTAAGCAGGATATATTAAAACGACGACCAATTCTAGAGAAATTAACTTCTTTTCGAATAAAAATGGAATTGCTAACTAACTAACTAGATGGCTTAGAGAACCTGAAGGTTCATCGCCGAATTAACCAAAGCTCTCCACCAAACCCTGTCCTGGGCCGATAAAAACGAAGTAGCTTTTAACAAATTTTCCCAATGCTGTAGATTTAAGAAATATATAAAATTACCTGAAAAATCAAATGTAAATGAGGGAAAAAAATTTATTAATTTATAATTTTGAAATTGGGACGAAATAGTAGAACTATAGAGATAATTAATATTCACAAAAAATAAAATGGCGCCATTTCAGTTGTTTTAGAGCTGTAGACCCCCAAAATCCTGAGAAAGTATGATAGTTTATTGATTAATTTGCATGTTCTGGCCTTGTATTTGCTTTCCAGATATCTGGTACAAGAAGAAACCAAAAGATATAAATATGGAAAAAAATATATCGTACTACTCTGCTTTCGGACAAGCCGGAATATCTACTCATTTTACCAAGGTAAGTTTGTATGCAAATATTTGGACAATTTCATTGCCAGATTTTACAGAAATCTTCTAGAGGATTACAAAGCTTTTTGGCCTGGAATGATTCTCTATTAAATTTTAAGTTTTTTTCATAAACATCGGAAAATGTGATGGCATGGACACAAAGCTTTTTGGCCTGGAATGATTCTCTTTTAAATTTTAAGTTTTTTTCATAAGCATCGGAAACCTCCGATACAAATTTCGACTCTTCATCGAGATTTCGGGTTGTCTGACAATAAAGATGTCGGATGTTGTCTTATGGATTTTGACGTCGTCTGATCTTACATTTCTCGTTACACGGTTTCTAAAATTGATTTGGGTGTCGGATCACATTCTTTACAAGCACAGTTCTGAATATTTATCTTTATATTTGTACATAAAACCACTAAAAGACTTTATGTTTTACATTGAATTAGCTTTTTATCCTGTCTACAGATCTCAAGAACTACGCCACCAAACATCGAGTCTTTCTTTGTATTTGTGAGGTCCCCTGTTTGATTCTCGGTAAAGAGACTTCGTTTTATTCAGCCTTTCCAGTAAAAATACACAATATTACATTGTAATAGGTCACGACAGTTTCTTTTCACATACTTTTCTCAGCATATGTACAGTCATCTCTACTTTAGCCACATAACTTGACACACGCAGTTGATAAATAAACTATAAACACTCACAAAAATTGTTATGGAGTTGTATTAATCTATATTTTTCTCTATTTCCAATTTGTACTATGTAATTTGTTGTCTTCACTGAAGTTTTATTGGTTTTAGTCAGTCTTACAAGCCAAATACCCTTTAAACAAGCAGCGACCGCTTGCTTTGAACGTCCTGTCTGTTTCCATGGTTACTGCACTGTCTCATTTAACGCTGTAAAATTTCTGCAGTTGGATTAGCGCTGTTAAAGTAAAAATCAAATACAAAATAAAAATTTGTATAATGGCTAATATCGGTATATATATCTAAATAACAATAAAAACAATTTCCTACTTAAAACAAGTACCAAATCAATTCTTGATTTATTTTTTTACAAATTAAGTTTCTTACCCTAGAATTCAGATGAAAATGAATGTAAATCGAGAATTTACAATGACGTCAGATTCTTAATTGTTTAACACAGACAAGGCGACAATCCGAAAAAGTTTTTTTCGAAAAATTTCAAATTTTAGACCCGTGTATAAGACTTCGGTATTGCGAGCTATAAAACGTAAAGAATATACAAATTTTTTCGACATTTATATACAATAGACGTTAAACAGCGAGGATTTATTTTTAATTTGGAGGCATATAAATGAGCGAAACGCATAAGGTTCCGTTTATGGTTGTTCTGTCTAAAAAATTCAGAATTTGAACTCCCCTGATATCAGCGCCACGACCGACAACTTATTTTATTCACACACACAGATGGACATCTTCATGATGTGTGTTAATTCTATTAAAAAATTTCAAACAAAAATTTTTTACTCCTAAAATTTATGGAAAACAATTCACCAAAAAATTAAATTTATGGTTTGATTTTCCAGGATGGAGATGTACTGATAGTCGGTGCCCCTGGAGTTATGGATTGGAGAGGTAAGCTTAATATTGAGTTAAATTTGAATTAATTTTCTATTACCGATAAATAAGGTGACCGTATGGAGTGCTACAAAGTATGATACTATTGGCTGGCAGCAATTTTACGAACCTACTGCGTTTATCGTCAGTGGAGAAGTGAACAGACCTGGGCTATATGTCGGATTTATAAGACCCCAAAAAATCTCATAATGCAAACTTCCACAGCCTTGAAAATACGAAATTTGACTATGGAAAGAATAATGAGATGGGCGAGGTATGTGGCACGCATGGATGGGACAAGAGATGTGCACCGGGTATTGGTTAGGAAGCCTGAGGGGAAGAGACCTCTGGGGAGATCTAGACGTAGATGGGAGGATAATCTCAGGCGGGATCTATGGGAGATAGGAGTAGAAGGAGACTGGATTTTGTTGGCCCAGGACAGGGACCGGTGGAGGGCTTTGGTTAATTCGGTGATGAACCTTCGGGTTCCGTAAGCCATCTGGTTGGTTGGGTCCACTATTTGGGAAGCCTGAGGGGAAGAGACCTCTGGGGAGATCTAGACGTAGATGGGAGGATAATCTCAGGCGGGATCTATGGGAGATAGGAGTAGAAGGAGACTGGATTTTGTTGGCCCAGGACAGGGACCGGTGGAGGGCTTTGGTTAATTCGGTGATGAACCTTCGGGTTCCGTAAGCCATCTGGTTGGTTGGGTCCACTATTTGGGAAGCCTGAGGGGAAGAGACCTCTGGGGAGATCTAGACGTAGATGGGAGGATAATCTCAGGCGGGATCTATGGGAGATAGGAGTAGAAGGAGACTGGATTTTGTTGGCCCAGGACAGGGACCGGTGGAGGGCTTTGGTTAATTCGGTGATGAACCTTCGGGTTCCGTAAGCCATCTGGTTGGTTGGGTCCACTATTTGGGAAGCCTGAGGGGAAGAGACCTCTGGGGAGATCTAGACGTAGATGGGAGGATAATCTCAGGCGGGATCTATGGGAGATAGGAGTAGAAGGAGACTGGATTTTGTTGGCCCAGGACAGGGACCGGTGGAGGGCTTTGGTTAATTCGGTGATGAACCTTCGGGTTCCGTAAGCCATCTGGTTGGTTGGGTCCACTATTTGGGAAGCCTGAGGGGAAGAGACCTCTGGGGAGATCTAGACGTAGATGGGAGGATAATCTCAGGCGGGATCTATGGGAGATAGGAGTAGAAGGAGACTGGATTTTGTTGGCCCAGGACAGGGACCGGTGGAGGGCTTTGGTTAATTCGGTGATGAACCTTCGGGTTCCGTAAGCCATCTGGTTGGTTGGGTCCACTATTTGGGAAGCCTGAGGGGAAGAGACCTCTGGGGAGATCTAGACGTAGATGGGAGGATAATCTCAGGCGGGATCTATGGGAGATAGGAGTAGAAGGAGACTGGATTTTGTTGGCCCAGGACAGGGACCGGTGGAGGGCTTTGGTTAATTCGGTGATGAACCTTCGGGTTAAGTAAGCCATCTAGTTAGTCGGTTATAAAGCAATCAAAATTAAAATATTTACTGATTGTTCAAATTCAATACAATTCAATTGGAATAATAATCAAAATATCGCTGTGACTTTTCAAGGTCACGACATTTTATAACGTACTCGGTTCAGTCGCTAAGTTGTCTTTAAACGGTATAAGTGCAATGATGTATTTTTCATAAGTGCAAAGAGTATTGATTACCAAGCATTACCAGGCATCTAGTTCATACTTTACTTACCAGAATGAGTTTATGATAATATTTATCGATTCTCCTGAGCCTATAAGTCGAGAATATCTTTCTCGATTGGTGATCCGTTCCAGTGACACAGGAATCGTACAGGACAGAATTTTTTTTGTAAACCGTCGGTACAGATGATGACACTTAGGCTTACCAGCCTGCGCTGTGTTACCGACAAGGGTCGTCGTCATAAAGCCGTCCTACTCTCTACTTTGTCAAGTGTAATCACTACCTGTGTACGGATATAAGTATCGTCATGGCTACATTTGAATTGGAATGTTATAAAAAGAGTGTATACTGAAGTTAGATTACGCTACCAAACACGAAACGTCTACTACAGAAGAAAACCTTTTTTATGACAGAAATAATTTTTATGACTGTCATTTCAAGACGTAAGCTACCTTCTAAAATTATCTTTTACTGTTCTCACAGAATTAAATTACTGACAAGATATCTTTTAAAATTAATGTTATATTGTAACTTATTATTTTTAATCTCAAATAATTACTTTCCTACTTAACACATACAATTAAATCTGTGTATAGGCCACGGTGGTCTACCGGTTAGAACGCTGGCCTTGTAATCCTGGAGTCTCGGGTTCGATTCCCGGCGGTGCCCGAATATATAACTTGTGTTGGGCAAGGCCGTGGTCTAGGCAACACGGAGTTTTCCTCCGTGGCATCCCAACAATTACTCCATTCACACACAGAAGAAGGCAATGGCAAACCACTTCTGGATCATCTGCCAAGAACATATATGAACAGGTCCCAGTCCGAGAAAAGGAGGGAAGGATCCTGTTCATATGGACCGGTCCTCAGACAGAACACTAAATAAATA